>JBAMIB010400095.1:0-10054 GCA_037177415.1 Kaempferia rotunda | reverse complement strand
TCTTTCTCGATCAAACAACTGCTATATCTCCACCCGCTCGTCCCGAAAACTCCTCCGTAGCACCGAATATGTCCAAATGCACTCCAAAAGGTAGCAAAATGCTCAAAAACATGTTCTTGCAGATAAAAACCCAATGACAGCAGATCTCCGAACAAAGAGGCATAACTTTGCTGAAATGAATATAAAAGGATGTGTAATAGTGCAAATCACATACAATAATATCTCAGCAATGTGCAATAATGATGCATAATAATAGGTATAATCTCACACATCAACGATACATAAAGTTTCTCCACCCAGATTGTAGGTCCCTAAATAAGGTTTATTTTGCCTCAAGTTGAAGATAGTTGTTGCATTTGTTTGTTCAATTTGGGTCAGCTGTGTAGTAATAGCTCCCAATTGACAAATGTCATTCAAATGCCCTATGTCACCACAAACTTCAAAAACTATATTAGCAACTTTCACATAATTTACATTTATCATATCAAATTTCATTTCCAATGCATCCATCTTTGTTGAAAGAATGACTAGGTTGTTGACGTCATACAAACCGACGATCTTCATAGAGTTACCTCTTTTTGATGCCCACTGATAATGATTTAAAGCCACGTTTTCAATGATGTACTAAGCTTCATGCAATCCCTTGTTCATTAAAGTTTCACCAGCTACGAAATCTGGGTACACCTTTGCTTGGTAAGAAATTCTAATATAAAATGTGTGGATTAATAGTCACTTTTTGAGTCCATGATGAAGGCATTGATGTAGTAAGCCTGCGAACTTATCCCATGTTTCAAATAAACACTCTCCATCCTTTTCCATAAAGCTTTATATAAGATACCTAAGGTGAGCAGTCTTACTTGGAGGATTTTTTTTTCAATGAACCTTTGTTCACATTGCACCCAAGTGGATATATTGTCAACTGGTAAAGAATTAGGCCATGCCTAGCCTTTATCTCACACTGAAAAGGTGAACAAAGCAATATGATATTGTCTGATAAAGCACCATTAATTTTCATATACCACAAATTTCTAGAAATATTTACAAGTGTTGGTTGGAGTCCTCAGTTGGTGCTCCACCAAACTGGTTTTGTTGTAATATGAAGATTACAGTAGGTTTGAGTTCAAATTTATTGTCCTCAATCAAAGTTCTAGTGATGCTAGACCTTAGGCCTTTATCAATAGTGTAGAGAAGTCTTTCAAAGGTTTGTTTGCCATGAATGGTTGAGTTTTCTTTTCTTCTACTTTCTTTTGCACATTACGCCTATGATCGTAAGTCCTATCAATCTCATGATCAATAGGAAAAATATTTCCTACTAGGTTAGATTTCATATAAAAGATCAAAAGTCTCACCTTCAAAACGAAGTTATTAGAAGACCAAAACTCAAAATTTAAGAGAAATAATGCAAAAAAAAATAAGAAAGAAAAAAAAATTCATACTAACTAAATCACTAATCAACTAATGCTAATCGAAATAGTTCTCGACAATAGCACCAAAAACTTCATGTGTTAGAACTACAAGTACATGGTTGTCATTAAATAATAAAATATCAATCCAACGATGACTATTGATTAAATACTAATTGATTTCATAAAGCTAGTTATCTAAAAAAGTCAATGTTGATTGAGTTTGCGAAATAGACTAAGAATACGAAGAGAGAGAGAGAGAACAATTGATTAGTTGGGAGGGAAATTAGATTAGGGGAACGATTTAAGGATTTTTGTTTCGCTACGATGTTGGATAACACCTAAGTATTGCTCGCTTTCCTAACTCTATGTATACTTGCATGTAGGGTTTCCTATCCCAAATTAATGATAAGGAATTGAGTTGATTATACCAGCGTGCCTATCAATGTTTACTTTGCGGGACTACCCTTGTCACTAGAGCTCCATGGTTGATCTAGATTATCCCTTCTACTTCATGACATCGAATTGGGGCAAACCTATTAAGGCTTAAGATAGTTATCCCCTAATGGCAAGCATGTTTACATTCAAGGTGAGAATGCTAGAAGTTAGTTTTGTGGGACTACCTTTGTCACTATAGCTCCATGTTTCATCTAGATTACCATCCCTAAATTATGACTGACTCCCTATATCCATAGGCATTCATAATTTACACAATAAAGCAGGATCAAGGAATACACATGTCATTCAATAGAGAAAGAAATAATTACTTAAGACAATCATTAACAATTACATTATATTTACTTCCTACTCCTAGATTATGGAGACCAACTCCATAGTAAATAAAAAACAACCAAAGGATAGAAAAGAAAGCTTTCTATAACTCAAAATTGGAAATGGAGAGAGGAGATAGAAAAGAAAGCATTCTATAACTCTAAATTGGAAATGGAGAGAGGAGAATGCTTATCCAATTGATTTCAGTACCTTTGGAAGATTTCCAAGCTCTCATGGTGGACGGATTATGATGATGCATGAGTTAGGGGGCTTCTTGGCCCTTTTATTTAAAAATGGTTCAAAAACACCTAACCTTAAGGGAAAATAGTCACACAAAATGTTGATGCCTTTTAGGCATGGCCTAGCCAGTATTCGAGGTCGAGGCATGGCCATACCTTATGAGGCATGAATAGACCATGTTGGCCTTGGTAGAACACCATAGTTGGGCCATAGTTGTGCCTTTTTCGCACAGCTGGACTTTGTTGGCCATGGCAAGAATATAGAGATGAGTCACAACTATGTCATGTTAGATGTTGGAGGAAAGCTCGATGGATACTGGTCTTAGGGTAAGGCATGGCTGTGCTTGGTAGGCATGACCGGACTTTGTTGGCTGTTGGAAACTCCATTTCCATTCATTTTTTGAGTTAATTTCTCCAAGAGGAACACATTCGTATCATGGAACATGGCCAGAGTGCATTCTTTGCTACAAATTCTCTTTCCAATGCTTCAATGATCTATTTTTTCTCCAAAAATGTGTCTCATCAATGAAAATAAGAAAATAATACCTCTCTAAACTAAAAAAAGTAAAAGTAATGAAAAAAATGAAAAGAAGATGTGTGAATGCAAAATATCCTCATGAAATGCTACTAATTGTATGTTAAACAATGCTTTAAAACATGTACGAAATACACACATCAAAGTGCAAGTAACTTTACATTCTCTAAAATACTCATTAAGTGTAACAATTATAGGAAACAAAGTTCAATATACTGGAAAGAGTTTGAGCGATTGGTTAGTTATAACTCTCGATTAGCGAAATCCGAGGGTCCAGGAGACAGTATCTGTGTTAGGCTGGTTGGAGCATATGGGCGATTGGAGTAGCTTATAGGCGATCAGGAGATGATGTTATACAATGATTCAAGGGAATTAAGTCAAGATCAGATTTGTCCCCTCTCTAAGTGACTGGATGGCCATCGGATGACTGAAGAACACAATTAACATTATCTATTTGATTAACAATATAGCCACATTACCAGATTTCATGTGATTGGGGAGGCTCCAATTGACCGGAACTTGCCATGTTAACAATAGAGAATGTGTATGTAAAGGGATTCTAGGTAGAGCCTTTAAGATACTCATTCATTGAAATTATTTTATTCTTATTCTCGTGCTCTAGTGCCCTTGCCCTTGTGTCTTCTATGTTGTGACAACGACATGCTACAACTCGGGCATTATTTCCAATTAACAACATGCAATGTATATTCACTTGATTAAACCAGTGCTAAGCTATTTCTTATTTTTGATTTGCTACTCTAGTTTACTTTTTTTGTTATTTTCAATTATTAGCTAATAAAATTTGTAACTATTCCCCCCCCCCCTAGTGTAGAGTTTTATCCAAGTATAATCTTTCATTTTTCTTGTGTTGCTACTTTGGTGTGTTTATTTTGTACTTAGTTTTTAGATTCTTTTTTATATAAGGTTTCTCCTCCTTCAAAGGCTCTATGGAAAGGAGAGGTTAGAAATAAGAATTGTATGTTGTAATTGATGTGCGTGTCTATATCTTCTTTGCAAGTCTTGCAAGCTTAATATTGCTTAAATCATTATACATGCTTACATTGTCTTACTTAACTTGACTGACTCTATGCCATATTATTACTTTTATTACTGCTATGCTACTTTTCTCTTGGTTATTTTTAGCTCATAAAATTTGTAATGGTATTCACTCTCACTCTAGCATTAAGTTAGATCCTATTATTTGGTATCAGAGCAGATTAAGTTGATAGTATGCTAGGAAAGTTTGGTTAGGTACATGTCTAGGTTGGGTATGGAGTACCCTACCTAGTGCATTGATGTGCATATATTATGTATATTTTTAGATATTATTTATCACACATCTATTATATTTCTTGAGTATGATCTATATATCGCATCCTATTTTATTATTATATGATAGTTCCACTTTTTTGGTTTGCAAATTTGCTATTTTATTTTGATTAATTAGAAACGTTTTGGAGCGAAAATACAGAAAATAAGACATTGGAGCATACTTAAGCAGCGCACACAGGCATGCCTCACCGACACATGACTGTGTCTTTCCAAGTTGTGACATACATGAGACTTTATGGTTTGGTAATGCCTCAAAGGTAAGGGTCGCGCCTTTCTTGCTGCCATGTTTATGGCATGGTTGTGTCCTACATCTTAGGAGAAGCAAACATTATGCTATGGTCATGCCTCCTAGGCACGACTGTGTCTCCATTCCAAATATGGATATGCCAGGCTGTTCTTAAAGGCATGGTCATGTCTTCTACTAGTGGCCACTATACCATGGTCATGCATTTTTTGAGGGAAGGAAGGGTTTCCCCTGTAAGGGTGCCCTCAAGATCATTTTTCATGGATTTCTCAATGATCCATCTCTGATCCAAAGCAGATTTCATTTATTCTTCCACCATTTAAGCAAGGAATTAATCCCAAGACATCAGTTGTATCTCGCTAAGCATTTCTTCCTCTCTCTTCTTGGTTTTGATTTGAAGAATTCTTATTTAATTATCTTGTGATTGTATTTCTCTTGTTATATAATAAATCTCTTAGATCTTAGGATGTATGGAGTATTCATGATGTGATGTTGATGTATTAATTATGGATTTGCCAATTTCCCTATTCAATGAGATGTTCATACCTTGTTATTGTTTGATTAAATGAGTATGCGGTGAATGATTCCTTGCATGTGTTGATTGATTGAATGGATTTGAAGGAGTGGTCTCCATCTAGGGGGGATGTTATAGATCGTATGACCTGTGGTCCTTAGTGAAAGAGGGTACCCTTTAACCATACCTTCTAGAGAATCACTTTGAAATGTGGATCTTTTCTCTACAAGGGATAAGTTATTTATAGTTTAATGGATTTTCTCTAATTTAATATTAGAAAGTAACTTGTGTAATCTAGACTGTATGACTAGGGGCCTTCATGTGATAAGGGGAATATCTTTAACTAAACATTCTAAGTTACCTCTTCTACTTAATATCATTCAAATTCAATGGTCTAAACACTCTAGTCACTACAACAAAAATGATTTTCTGCAGCGCGTCATCAACAGCGTACTGTTAAAGTGCGTTGTTAATAATAGTTTTTACAGCACGCTGAATTAAGTACGCTGCAGATAGTATTATATTTGTACAAATAACAGCTTACAAAAAATGCACGCTGTTAAAACTAAATATTAACAGCGCACTTGTTGTGCGCTGTTAAAAGTATTATAAATTTTTAGAATTAGAATTTTAACAGCACGAAAAATACGCTGTTAAAATTATTACAATAAAAATTTAACAGCATTTTTTTTTCACCGTTAAAAGTCTTACACTGTTTTTAACCTTGCCCACGCCGAATCATTTTTAACAGCGCGTTTTTTTTCCGCTGTTAAAAGTCTTACACAGCTTTTAACCACGCCGAATCCTTCCTGTCACCCGACGAAAACCCTTCCTCGCTGAAAACCACTATGGGCGAAAGTTGCTTGAAAACCCCGATCACCTATACCTTCACCACCCTGCGTGAGCCTCTAGCTCTCTCTTCCTCGTTTCGGTGCTCTCACCCTTTGCAATTCCCGACCCTAGCCGTAACCCTAGTCTCGACTCGTCCCATGGGCTCTTCGCCACCCACAAGCGTCTCGTCGTGACAACCTCTGCCGTCGGCCACGCCAAGCCCCGCTGCATCTTAGTCCCCATTTTCCCCTTCGTCGTCGCACGATCTCCCCTCTCTCTTCCACTGGAATCTCATCGTCGTCGTCTAGTCTAACCCCCGATCCTACATGTGCAGATTTTTTGGGACCGTCTGAGCCCTATGCATGCAGAGAAAGGTTTGATTTTTTTTCTATTTAACTTGTGTTTGTTTACCTAGTGTTTTGCTTCAAAAAGTTGTTGAGGAGAGTGATTCCGTTGAAACCCTATGTATGAACTAGTTTTTAGATTTTTTTTAGAACATGTCATCTTCATTGCCTTTGCTTGTGATACCCACTTTTTAATTTTTGTTCAAGTATTTGAACCTACCTATATATGGAATTTTCAATGATTTATAATATCCAACCATTCATCTTAATGCAGATGAAAGTCCTTTCCAACAAACAGATGCAAACTAGGTATTTTCTTTTCTTCTTTTTTGTTTTGATATCTTCCACACTGTCTTCACTATTAAGTTTTAGAAGATTGGGGCATAGCTTTTCTAGTTAAATATGGGCATTACTTAATTGAAATATAAGAAAATAAATTGCACTTTTTTGTGCTTAAAGGAGAAATTTAGATTTTTTTTTTACATTAGTCCATCGATTACATATTCTTTCTTTTATAGTTAGCTTTATTGGTTTACCATTTTTCATATCTATATATAGTTTCATTACTCTAATATTTCCCATCCTCTCTAAATGTATATTCTTAACTACTTTGCAAATTAAAAGATGTGGTGAAATGTCATGCAAACTCAGATTCATGAAAGATCAAATGGCTACAATTGTGCATTTAGAACTGCCAACATGAATGAATCCATATCAATTTTAATAAATTAGAGGTGACATTGTTATTCAAGTGCTATTGAGTTATGCATGTTGGCATATGCTTTGTGATATACAAATGTTCTTGCACTGAACTTTATTATTTATGGCAAATAGAACTGGGAGAGATTAAGTTGAGCATGACAACTTAATCATTAATTGTCAACTTATCTGGAGCATGACAGAATGTTAAAAGATGGAATGGCTAGATCTCAGCTAGATGATTCTTATTTCTCATCTTCTACCTCACAATCCAATTGAGACGGTTTATTTTTGTCCAAAGGAAATATTTCATTGATTATATGTCATATTGTGAATTTACTATCATTTTCTCTTATGATTCTAAATGTTTGATAGTTATTGTGCCTAGCTATTCCTACCGTTCAACATCCTATTCTTTGTAATTATACATATGCTATGCCTTCTAATATTCAAAGTTAAAATAAAAAAGGGTGCAAAATTATTGGTGTTATCTGCTAGTAAATTCTGTTCGTTAGAGTTTATTCTAACTTTTAACTACTAAAAATTTAGGGATGTGTATGCATCACTTTTTAGAATTTGAAAACTATATTCAGCATTCTTCCATTGGCTAAAACTTATATATTGCATAGCTTGTCAACATTGTTATCTCTAGGACAGCTCTTGGAAATAGTTCTTGGAGATAAGACTCATTTGGCTACCAAAATACAAATTATACTAATCAATCTTCTTTCAACTCTAGGACCTCAGGTTCCTCCTTGTCGTATACTAATCAATGGGAAGATATTGCTACACAAGCTTTTCGGAACCTGGCGTATACTAATCAATGGGAAGATATTGCTACACAAGCTTTTGGAGTGAAGATGCCTTCATTAAGGCTTTTTGATTCTTCAATGGATCTTCTTGATTATATTGTATTGTCTTTTGTTATATTTATTTGATTGTTAGTGATTCATATTTTTTGTAAAATATAAAGATTTGTGAGCTTTGTAAAAAGATTATTAGATGAATAAATGTTATATAAATTGTGATAATGTTTAAATTTTAAAGTTAGATTATATATTTTAAATAAATATTATTGATAATTGTATGGTGTTGATAATTATATGTGTGATATTTATTATTATTTTTTATTGTTATATGCTATTATCCGCAGCGCGCGGCCGCGTGCTGCAGATGAGTGCATCCGCAGCGCGCGACCGCGTGCTGCGAATGTGTTATAACTTTTAACAGCTTGGAGTTGTGCAGCATGCAATGTGCGCTGCAGATATAATAATTGCGCACTGCGGAAAGTCATATTTGTTGTAGTGATTCCTTTGTGGTGGAAACCAACAAGCTAGAGTTTGACCTATCTAAATTATCAAGTGATCTCTATGGGAAATGCAAGGGAGAAGAAGGAAATGCTAATCATTGAGAGGAATGTGTTGAAAAGTCTCCAGATACATAGTCAAATATGGAATCACTGAAGCATCACAATTACATCATTATAGCAAAAGCTTCACCAAGAGAAGAAATTTTTAAATTTAGAACACTTACAAAAGTGGAGAGGTCTCCTCAAAGCTAACTCTCCAAGTTGAGTTTTGAGAAAGAGGTGAAGCTAATGACCTTAAACAAACACTTCTTGAAAGGTAACCCAAGTTTTTCATTTCTTAGATTTTTACCATTTTCATGTGTTTTTTTTTTTGAAGTAGCTTTAATCTATTCATTTAAATGTATAGGTCATCGAATGAAATTTGAAGTTGAAAACCCAACTCTAAATCTGAACATAGGCAGTTGTGCTGATCAACACCACCCATGTACTTTTCGTCTAGATGAACAAGGGTGGTTCGTGTTCCCCAACAATGCTCGTGTTACTTACAGCCGGATGAATACGGGTGGTCATGTTCCACAACACGCCAATGCCACACAACACTAGTTCAAAACTCCATAGCCTATGCTCTAAACCCTACACCCCGTGTTCGCGCAAAAATCCTCAAATCCTTCATCTCCTGCCTTGAATCTCTTCCTCAAACCCTAAATCCATTCCCTCAAGTACCTAACCTTCTTCCTTAGCCCATTTCTCCACTAGATCACACTTTTCTCTTTCCCTAAAAGCTCCAAGTTCAAAGCAAAGATGAAGAGATCAAGTAAGGAAGAAACTTTGTCCTCCAAAGGTAAGGAAAAAGGGAAGGAAGTGGAAAGAGTTCGTGAAAAGGGTAATAATCCTTATGGAATTATCTTTTATGATGATGTTCATAAAGCAAGATTTGATATTCTTATTAAACCTAAGATTGCACCCACAAGATGTTGGAGCAATCGTTGTACCCTTAGGTTGATTCTTGGACAAAGGCTTTAAGTTAGGATTTGTATTGTTATCTGACATGCACTATGAGTATCCAGAGAACAGATGTAATGGAGAAAGTTTAAGAGTGATCTTGGTATTGGAGAAAGTCCAAGCATAGTCTTGGCAATGAGGAAAGTCCAAGGGAAAGCTTGGCAATTTAAGTCCAAGCATGACTTGGAGGAGTAAGTCAAAGTGTGACTTGGCAAGGTGAAGACCAGACAATAAGGACAGGACTGAAAAAATCCCTAGAAGGCAAGACATGAAGGATGGGGAGGCACCCAATGCATGCAAGGATGAAGGAGGAGACTAGAAGACAAGGTTAACATTGTGCTAGCAAAGGAAGACCTGACAACAAGGACAATGTCGAAGGAAGCATCATGAAGGTGTTACGAATCCAAAAGTGTACGGAAATGTCATCAATAATATAAAAGATTATTTTATCGACAAGAGCTTAAAATTAAGCACTAGTTAGAAGAACTCAAGCAAACTAGCTAGCCTGTTTGAATGATTTTGTGATAGAAATTTAGTAAGCGAGAGAAATGAGAGAGAAGAGTAGAGAGGGAGGGAGAGAGTCTCGAGGTCCAAGGCCTAGTGGATGTTCTAAGATTTCAGTTTTATTGTAATGGTAATTGACATGTTATAGATAGCTCACCTCCTAGACTCAATACCTAAGTTTAGTAGGTAATCTAACTATGTATCCGACACTATCCCGCGATGGTATATCTGAGTATTCCCCGTATGAGTATCCTATGTTATCAAATAGAGTAGGTAACCTAGAGAGTCGGGTTAATGAATCATCATGTTATTAGGCTCCCTGGTCAT
>JBAMIB010400087.1:0-10055 GCA_037177415.1 Kaempferia rotunda | reverse complement strand
AGAAATGATATTTGATAGTTTGATATTATAGAAATAATATTTGATAGTTTGAATATAATCAGGAGAATTAAATGACCAAGTCATTCCCAACATTCTAGGTTCATTAATTAGTTTCGGTCAAAATTAATTAATTGACCTAAATATCTCAGAATGGCATAAAACTATATCCAATGTGCTAATCTAATTCTCATCATTATATTCAAGCCCTCAAACATCATTTCTATGCCATATCGAGAGCAAGAATTTTTTTAACGCTAATTAGATTATTTTAATAGATTGCTATAGTAATCAATTCAGATATATTTATGTTTAAAAAATTATTATTCTCAATATGACACGTGGAAATGATATTTAAAGGTATAGATATAATCTGGAGAACTAGACGAACATATATGACTTGGTTCCATATTATTCTGAGTTTTTTAAGTCCATCAATTAGGAACAATGTCCTATGTATTCTTCTAGTTCTCCTGATTATATCTATTCTTTCACATATCAATTCTCATATTAAGAGTAATAAGTTTTTAAAACAAATATGATTCTTTTAATCGATTGCTACCTGTGTAACAATTGATTTGAGACATTTATTTTGTTGATGAAGAATATCTGAATCAATTGCTATATTATAATAATCGATTGAGATAAATACGAGCGAATGTGAGTGGTAAAAATGGAATTAGATATGTGATTCAATAATTTTAAAACTTACCTACATGATTCGGATATTCGACAATTTGGCTATATGGTTAAGTAAATTACTTAATATAAGAAATTTTATTTTAATTTAATATAGAATTAAAATTTAAAAATTTTATTTGATTTGGTAAACCAAATTTCAAATAATTAAATTTAGGTAAAACAAATTGAGATTCAAAACTATATATTAATTTAGTCTAATTAATTAATGTGAAGTAAAATTGTAAATAAATATAACTAAATTATAATGCTGTATATAAACACTAGTTTGAAAATAAAATAAAAAGGAACTTGCTAGACAGAAATAACTCTGGCGGCCTCCATGACTGCTTCACATTATTAAGAAGGAGCATATCAGGTAACAAATAGATCCCATGGGAAAGGATATTTGTGAAAGAATATTTTCCTTGAGAGTTGAGAGTTATCGGCTTAGCTATGCCCGGGACTAACAGAAGTACAAGAGATAGATAATAAGAGGACAAATGAGGGGTATTTGGTAGACGAATTTAGGAGGCTGGAATGGAAATGAAATATATTTCATTCCTATTTTTGATGTTTGATATATGGAAATTAGAATCAATATATGAGTTTATACCCTTAATTTTATAACCCATACCCCTAGATTATCGTTAAACTATTTCCTCTCAATCATACTTGTTATTATTCTTATTGCTAAATATATATCAAGCACCCCGAGTTTAGCCGATGAGAACTAAAAGCTGTTACTACAGTCTTAAAATTAAGAAAATTCATCACTAGTGTTTGTAATTCAATTTGAATGTTTGACCGCTCTTAGTTTTTTTAAATAAAATAAAAATAATACGAGCAATTTAGCAGAGTGATACAATGTTTTTCCATATGGAAAGTTTTTAAAAAATATTTTAAGAATCAGGATGAAAAAATTTAAAAATGTAAAGAACATTATTGAACGAAGCAAAAATGAAATTTCTTAGATTATAACTATCATCGAAAAAAAAACATATTAATCCGGTTGGATAACATTGAGTCTTGAATGACCGGCCCGATTCTATGAAAATTTCCTTCCGGCCACTAGGGTAAATCGGGAAGCACTCACGGCGGACGACCCAGAAATCCAATTCCTTAGTTGAGAGTCTGATTTGAAGAAAAAATTCCTATAAATACGTCGTAACTAGAAATCAAACCGTAAATAACTGGAAGATAATTGAGCACCTTTACTATTGCACCATAGCCCCAGGGGTATAACTATCATCCACACGTGAGGACCAAGGTCCATGGGAACACAACCAAGAAATTGATTAACCATCAAACTTCTTAAGAAAAATGTTAATATATATCCCACAAAATTATCTTTAGAAGTAAACCAAGGAATTCAATTTAAAATAAATTTTAATGTTAATCATTTTAAAATTTAAATTATGGTATATCTATATTATATTGTTGAATCATGCTTTTTTAATTTGTTGTATGCCTTTTGCATAATAATACAATTCTTCAATGAAGTTTCCAATAATAATCAATTATTACAACTGAGATATCACAATCTTCAAATGAATATAATATATATATATATTTTATCTCAACTCATTTTAAAAATACAAGTGTTGATGCACTAATAATAGTCAATATAAATAAGCATGGGTGGTCTTATAGGCATGTTATATATATAAAAAAAAAGATATTCTGCTAAAATATAAACATATAGCAAACACCAACAACAACAACAAAAAGGAAGATATAAACATATTATCGATCATAAATTAAAACGCATGCAAGATCAAATTTTGATGTCCGAAGGCTTTAATTATTTATTGCCATCGCAATGCTGATGCCATTGTTGGTATGCACGAAAAAAGCGTAACACAATGTGGTCTCTATGGCTGTCGGCCATCCATCTAAAATATGAGCATATGACTTCCTAAAGAAAGCAATTGCATTGAATCTTCTCTTTCTCTTTCTCCTTTTCCTTCTCTTCATTTTCTTATTCTCATTCCTAAGCCTTCCAAGATGATGATCGACTAATAAATCTTTGCTTCAATTTGTTTCAAGTGCTTCTTCTTTTTAATTTGATGATTGCTTCCTCAATAGCTTGGATGCTTGGGCTAGCGGAAATCAAGTAGAGGGGCATTTCCCATCTTCTAGAGAAATGAGTGGAAGTAAGATGCCATTCAGCTCTAATCCTCAATCATCTCCAGAGGTATTTTCTTTTTCCCTTTCGCTAAGGCAAAAGCATACTTTTGATATATATACGGAGAAAAATCGGTGATAAACTAACTGTCTTTGCAATTTCAATATTGTTTCTGAATTGATCATGCAAGTCACTTTTCATTTCCGCATTGGTTCATTGAAATTCTTCTAATGATTTCTTGTTTTAAAAATTTGAATCTGATCATTTTTTTTGAAATAATGTATGAAATCGTTGCTTAATTCTATCTGTATTTTTTATTTAAATTTAGGATTTGAGGATATTAATCACTATTTTAACAAGTTGTACATTTGATTAGCAAAGCTGTAAATGAATTTTTATTTCTTAGTCAGGATATTTTAGAATTTTTATAGTATTTTATAAAGAAAAATAATATTTTGTACTCATGTACATTTGTTTGGATCCATAATATTTGAATTTATCATAAGAAAAGTTATACATTCAATACTATTTCATCATAAAGAAAGCATATTTGACTCTCTAACTTTGTATTTCGCGATCAAGATAAAATATATTATGACATTTTTTTTTAGTATAGAAAATATTCTCTAAATTTAAAGTGCTTGGTTTAATGTTTATCATTTCTCTTTATTATTATCATTTTGAGAAATTCAGAGTTGCTAACTCTAAATTTCTTAACCAATCTTTCTCTGCAGATGCACCAAATCGAAAAAAATACTCATCTTGCTATAGTTCCTACCTCCTTTGAAGTGAGTTCTCCCGAATATTTTGTGTTTTTTATTTTGAAAAATACTTCTTGTTGTTGCTGACATTATGTGTATGTGTGTTTGCCATAAAGATGGATCCTCCAGATGGTAGATCAGAACATAATTTTGAGGATGAAAGCCTTGCCAGTCCTATGGGTGCGCCGATAAAGTCTATCGGTTTGAATGGAATTCAGCATGATTCTATTTCTGCTATCGAACGAACAGATAGTATAATGAAAACTAACTTCTGGAGGAGCTTGAAAATAGTATTATTCACAGCCAAGATAAACATATTGGTGCCTTTTGGACCTCTAGCAGTCTTGATAAGCTATTCGACCAATGATAAAGTTAGTCAATTCATCTACAAAACTTTCTTTTAGCCAATATTTTCATCAGGAGCAATTTTTGATTTTTCATGTGGTTCTGTGGTTGGGCATTATGTGTAGGGTTGGGTGTTCCTTTTCAGCTTGTTGGGCATTATTCCCTTGGCAGAGCGTTTAGGTTTCACGACCGAGTAAGAAAACTTAGTGTTCGATTCTCGATTCTACATTTTCAATTCTATATCTGATACAATTACTTTTGTTCTTCATTGCAGGCAGTTAGTATTTTTCACAGGAGCAACAGGTGAACAATTTTATCTTATCTTTAAGTAAATAACAGAAAGAGATAAATTTAAAGCATAATCAAGAATCAATTGTTTTAAAGGTTGAATGTCTAATTTGATACTTTGAACTCCAAATGTAGTGGGTGGCCTCTTGAATGCTACTTTTGGAAATGCAACCGAGTTGATAATATCAGTCCATGCACTACAAAGTGGGATGATACGAGTCGTGCAACAATCACTATTAGGATCTATTTTGTCGAACATGCTGCTTGTTCTCGGGTGCGCCTTCTTCTGCGGAGGGATTGTTTTCAGGAACAAGGATCAAGTTTTCGATAAGGCACATTGTCATAAAACTATTAGCCTTAATGTTTTTATTTTTTTTAAAATCCAGTGAAGATCAAAGTGCTTGTTGTCTTGTTTATGGCAGGCAAATGCTATAGTGAACTCTGGGTTGCTTCTAATGGCAGTAATGGGTTTATTGTTCCCTGCTGTTCTTCATTATACACATACCGAAGTACATTACGGCAAGTCAGAAATTGCACTATCAAGATTTAGCAGCTGCATAATGCTTGTGGCTTATGCTTGTTACATAGCTTTCCAGTTAAAAACCAGTAATGATTCCTACGATCCCATAAACGAGGTTAGTTTACTTGTAGACTTGTAAATGCATTCCAATCATTGTTGCTCATGAAATCTCCCCAAAGTATATGTTACCGTTTTTGAATTATACGTGAACAAGATACTTTAGGCTTCTTATCATGTTCAGATAAGAATATTTCAAAAAATTAGATTTGAAAATGATGAACAATATTCTTTGATTCATGTTTTCTGAAGGAAGGATGTGAAAATGGGGGGATCGTAGAAGATGAAGAAGATGAAGCTCCTGAAATGTCGAAATGGGAAGCCATCATATGGCTTGCAATTTTGACAATTTGGATCTCAGTGCTATCTGACTACTTGGTGGATGCAATTGAGGTATCTATTCGTCCTTAATACTCTTTTTGTTTTCTTCCAAGGGATTTAGAGTGCGAGTTAGTTTTGCTTGGTGTTCTAAAATCTCGGAAGATCGTTTAATCATCAAAGCTCATTTAGTCTATACAAGATCCTTCATTGTATGTTGCATCCACCATAAATGGATTTCACTTTCATTTCACAGGGTGCTTCAATTGCATGGAACATTCCTATTTCTTTCATCAGTGTCATTTTGCTCCCTATAGTTGGCAATGCTGCTGAGCATGCAAGTGCTATTATGTTTGCCATGAAAGACAAGCTTGTATGATATTGATTCTTCCCTCTTCCTTCAAGGTCTATTTTCCTAGTTAAATTAAATCACTATATTCATGTAATATTTCATTTTCAGGACATTTCTCTTGGAGTTGCTATTGGGTCCTCTACTCAGATTTCCATGTTTGGGGTAAGCCAAATTCACACTTACTTGCATGTGTTTTTCGCTTGTAATACTATTCTTTCCGTCCTTAATCGATACATGAAACAGTAGTACTTCTTACAAATTCATCTTTAATGTTTCGATTCGATGCTTCATTTGCTATGCAGATTCCTTTCTGTGTGGTGATAGGATGGATCATGGGACAACCCATGGACTTGAACTTTCAACTTTTTGAGACAGCAACTTTGTTTATAACTGTATTGGTTGTTGCCTTCATGCTTCAGGTATCAAGACACCACTTCTACTACTAAGTTTTAGGGGATTGTGTTAGACATGAGTGAAATGGATGATTAATTCTGAAACTCAACTATTTGCTCACAAGCTTAAACCCAAACTTCTTTGTTAAGATTATTATTTTGTTTACGAGGAAGTTGCTTATTTTTGAAAGTGATTTGTATATACTACATCCTAAGCTTAAGCTTATGCTTTAACTGCAGGAGGGAACTTCTAACTATTTCAAAGGTTTAATGTTGATTCTTTGCTATCTGATTGTATCTGCCAGCTTTTTCGTACATGTTGATCCTTCTCCTGCTAATGGTGAGTTTCTAACAATCTATCTACTCATTTTTTTTTATTAGAACTAACAATATATTTTCATAATTATATTCTGTCATTTTAATTTGCCTGAAAAATTAATTATGCAGAAGGTAAAGAACCATGAGGTGGAAGGCAGAGTCCTTCACAAGTGCAAGATGAAAATGATTAAAAGTTATTAAAGTTTCCTAACAAAGTTTTGAATTAGCACACAAAGTAGTAATTAATTCTTTTGAGTGGTAGAGGGGCACTTTTTTGGGGTTGATAGAGGGAGGGTTTTTAGGCTCATTTTATTTATTACATGTAAATTGAAGGAAAAATTTCCCTCAGATGAGAATTTATGCTGTAATTCTCTTGTAATTGACTGATTAATTCTGTATCTTTGTTTGAATTTTTTTAATGGTTTAAATCAATATGAAAAAAATCATACATGTTGACCAAAGGCAACTAGAAGTTCAATTTACTATTTTTTTTTATAGAAAATATAGAAAGATTCCGTGTAGCCTCAGCTTTATTTACGAGGAATGAATAAGCAAATTATTTAATTTAAAAAATATAATTTTTGAACAAGTAAATTGAACATAGATCACCCACGTAAGTTCCGCTTGTCTAGCCTGTTTAGGCACTGTTTGGGAGAGCTTTTACTTTTTGAAAAGTGATTCTTATTGAGATTATTCTGAAGTTCATGAGAAGTTAAAGCATGGAGTGTTTGTAAATATAAGTCAAAAGCTGATACAAGATAAAGTTTGAGTGTTTGATGAATAATTAATTTTAAACTTATTTTTTTAAGTTAAATGACAATAATATTCTTAATAAATGTTTTGAATATTATATCAAAATTAAATTTTTTTATAACATAAATGTTTGAAAAATAATATAAAATTAATAAAAATATAAATATAAAAAAATATAAATTTTATATAAATACATAAAAATATGTATAATTTTTTTTTAAATGTAGATTATAATATAAAATATTGTTTAAAAAATAAATACTTATAATAAAATATAAATTCTATTAAAAATTATTAAAAAATCATATATAAATATAATTTAATATTATAAACAATTTCTAAAAAAATTATAAAAATTTAAAATTGTATCTCATATAATTGAATAAAGAGAAAAATTAGGTTAATAAACAATTATGTAAAATAATAAATTTATTAAGGATATAAATATTATTTTTTAATTTGAGATCATAAGTAAAAAAAAAATAGAAGCAGAAAAAAATATCAAATTTTTACATATTTTGATTAAAAGTTATAGAAGCTAAAGCAGAATCTGACATTCACATACACTCAAAAGTGTTTTTAATGTAGTTAGAAGTTAAAAAGCGCTTCTCAGAAGCTCTCCCAAATACAGTTTATGTATACCACCCTCCTTACGAAGCTTTAAAGCTTCCTATCAATTCTGTAAATATTAAATAATATTATTTAATACCATTTACTTCCTTAATTATTCATACATTAAAAAAATTATTTAATATAATTTTTTATTCCTGCATTTATTTTCTCGTTGAAACAGTGCAAAAAAAAAACGTAATCTTTTTTTTTTTCATTCGTTCCCGTTTCACGATGAAACAGTTCATTTTTTAAAAAAAAAAATTATCCCTTTACTGTTTCAAATTGAAACAGTTTGTTTTAGGCATTGTTCATGTGGAAACAGTGTTCTTATGCATGAAACAATATTAATAAAACATAGTAATTGCTTTAATCGATTACCATTTCCCTATTCGATTAAAGCTAGATTTAATCGATTAAAAAAAATAATCACAATTGATTAAATTAAATTTAATAGATTAAAACTAACATAGTCACTAGTTTAAGGCTGCTAATCGATTGAGTAAAATTTCAATCATTTCAGTTCGTTATTTTAGACTCGATAATCAATTGCTCGATCAGAGTAATCAATTAAACCATTGCAATTTTAACTAAAAACTAGGTTAAATACGATGGTTCTTCCGTCGTTCTTTGTGTTGTTTAAATAAATGCAAAAAAACTCAGAAAACAAGTCTATCATAGTTTTTTCTTACATATTTTTCAACGATCGAAAATTGTGTTATACTAGTAAAACTTAATCTAGCATACAAAAAATAAAGATCGACGAAAAACTTAAACTTTATTGTCAATGAAAACGATAAAACAGAGTCTTGGCTCTGATACCACATGTTAGTTCTTCATAAAAACTAAGCCGCATGAATTCTAAATAACCGAAATAAGAATTCAAATAGGAAATACATTACAAGGAGATATAGCTTCATCGAATTCATGACATAACAAATAAGAATAAATAAAATGGCAAGAAACCTGATTGAAGAGTCATAATCCTCGTCTTTTAGCGTCGTCTAGAAGATCCTGAGAAAGAAGAAAGAGCGGAAGTTAACGAAGAAGATCTTCCAAGGGACTTAGGGGTTGACGGCGCTGAAAAGCTTCTTGTCAATGGGGAACAAGAAATTAGGTCAAGATATTCAACCATAAACCCTTGGGAACCTCCCATTTATATAGAAATCCAATCTGTTATCAGCCCATAGATAATAACGGATTGGCTAAAGGGTTGTACATATTAAACCCGCATCCAATAACTCAAACCCAATAAACATAAATTAGATCACTTTAAAGGATCAGATTGTATTCTCATATTCAACTTACAAATAAGCCCACCTAATATGGAATAATAAAATCCAACATTTCAAAGTTCCAAATTGTAGGGATTGTAATCTGCACCAGGAATATTGAAAGATGAAACCCACTTCACCGTGAGAGGAATGTGTTCAGGCACACACCAGCAAGATCGGACTTGACATAGATTCAGTGCGAAAAGTTAGAAGGGTCTAGAGTACGAGTGTCAATTCGAATGGATTATGTCGTGTTCTAGTCAGATTAATTTTTAAAAAAAAAAAAAAGAAATTCCAACTCAAACATGAATACAACCTGAAACTTCTAACCTAAACCCAACCAATCTGATTGAATAATTTGTTTCTAAATGATTGTTTAAAATTTTTTTCTCTATAGTTTTTCACTTTTATCTAATAATATTCCATCATTATCATACTAAGATTGATATTAATATATATAAAAATATCTTAATTTTTAAAATAAAATTTAGTTTAACCCTAAAATATCCACTAAACCCTAAATTCAAACCAACCCAGATTAATTCGAATAAACCTGAACCCGATTAAAAAATTTTCAACCTAAAAACCTTCCAATCCGAACCTAATTTTTCCATGTTAACTCATGTCAGGTCGGCTTCATTTTTGATACTCCTAGTCCAGACTCACATGAGAAGATCAAATATTAGATAATTGTTAATTCATGTATTAAATTCTTCGAACCGACTAATTCTGAAAGTAACTGATATGGCTGCATGAAAATTTTTCACCAACCACTAAGGTAGATCGAGAAGCACAAACGACATATCGTTCAGCAGCCAATATTCTAAGATTGTCTTTCTATGTGAGGAAATTAATTGTGCAATGCATCATTACTGAGAATCGATCTGTAAATGCCTGATTATCTATGAAAGTACTTTACCGTTGCATCGAGGGCAATCAAATATTAGAAACGTACTTACAACTTGTGGCCACAATAAATTAGAATGACCGAAATGTTTGTCGAGCTCATGAGAGTGACGCCCTCGTTCTGTTTTCTAAGAGTTTTAGTTCCTCGTGCCACTCTAACTTTTCTCATCTTCTCCGTCTGTTCTGTTGGATCGTGTGGATGGTGCGATGATGATCTTCCTACTATTGTTAGCATAGCGGAAATATACAAAACAAAAACAAGTAGGGAAATACAAATACAAGAACAAGCAAACCCAAGTGACGCGTTCGTTTACGAGGTTCGGAGATAAAAGCTCCTACTCCTCGGCGTGTCCGTAAGG
>JBAMIB010400077.1:0-10055 GCA_037177415.1 Kaempferia rotunda | reverse complement strand
TGGGGGTTCATATGTCTTGATGAAGAGGACCAGATACTAGGCAAGAAGTCCTGGTGGACAGCCAAGTAGAGAAGTCTTAGTTACGACTAGGCAAAGAAGTTATAGTAGGTCAGATGGACCTAGGGATAGGAGGTCCTAGTAACTCGGGTGGACTGAGAGGTAGGAAGACCTGATGGGTCAAGGATCGGATATCAAATGAATAGACTTTTCACTTGAGAGGAGTGATCATATGATCCTTTGTTTGAGCGGGGATTATTGGGGTTGTAAGGTTACAAATAATGTCCCATATTGAAAACACATAGAAAATATCATATGCTTATAACTGAAAGATATTTCCATTGATATAAGAACTTTTAGGTAAAGCCTCAAAATAAAACTATGAGGGCTTAGATTCAAAGTAGACATATACTATTGTGGAGATATCTAAATTCCATCAATCCTAACATAAGGTTCTTTATTGTAAATTCCATCAATACTCAAGCTTGTAAAAGGCTTCTCCGCGATCAAAAGGTTTCTGAAATGGAAGAAGTCCTTAGTGGAAGGTATGAGCGAGAAGTGGACCCTTGGATTTGTCACCTTAAGGTGGTGGATCCATGTAAAACCCAAGTGTTGTGCATGTTGAGTCAAGTTGAATCAAAGTTTCCACTGCACATTCTAATGACGAGCACAACAAGATAGAGAGAAGCGATCAAAGTTATTCAACCCCCCCCCCCCCCCAGCTCGCATTAGTCCTAACAGTAGCAGCCCCACCACCATACTATACACGTGTTGATCTTCTCCTTCTTCTCTTCGGCATCTAACTTTCTCCTTCTTTCTTCCAACCACGATCAACTGTAATCATTTCCTTACTTCATATTGTTCTTGCTGGAAGCCAACAACAATAGAAGCAAGAGCAATACCTTGTTGCCCTTTTCCAACCTCTCTTTTTCCTATTTTTACTCACAATCATAGCAACCACATCTACTACCCTCTTCGAGCAATAACAGTAACTCTCCTCTTCTTTTCCTCAATTCCAACCACACAACAACAATAGTAAGACTTTTCACGAGAAGAGGATATCTTAGTAATTTGTACACAACAATTATTCGCTATAGATCAATATTACAAAATATAAATTGATAATCTCAATTTAGTTACTATTTTTATTAATTATTTGTTTAAAAATTGTGTTGAAAACTATAACTAATGTGAGGCGTTGAATAATGTATGGTTCGACAAAAAAATCTCCACTTTCAACGTACTTTTATTAGCTACCATGCTTGTATAAATAAGATGAAGCAAAACTTTTTCTACATCCATTCGTCATCCTTCAATCTTTAGCTACCATCCTTTTGGTGGTAGCATTTTAGGATGGATCATTATTGATTTCTCATCTAACTAGTTACTAATTGTGTTTGTTTTTTAAATTTTTTTTCTTCATCTACTACATTATTAATTATTCGTACCTAAAGATTGAACCATGACTCCACTTAGATCCCTCCCTATCTTTATTATAATAAAGAGTTTGATAATCATGATTCTCCTCTTTAATCACCAAAATTCACAAGCAATTATGCATGAAAGAGAAATGACGGAGATGGAACAATTGCAACAAAATGTCGAACAATTCAAGGGTCAAGCACGGCTCCCAAAATTTGCCATCCCTCGTAGCTATAATCTATCTATGAGTGTTGACTTATCTAACTTTGCTTTCTTTGGAGTGATAGAGATCACAATAGACATCGTCTCCCCTACGAAATATCTTGTACTTAATGTTCTTGACCTTGTAGTTGAGCAAAGCTCTATTTGGTTCAATGGTGATCTTGGAGGGTGCGGAGCGGTAAGGAAACATTTTTTTGTTTTATACATTATTTCAAAATATCATCCTTTATGATTTTGTTAAATTGCAATGGATATGATAGGAGCTAAAGCATCCCTCGAGTATTGTCGTGGTCGAAGATGATGAGATCCTAATTCTAGGGTTCGATGGCATTCTTCCAATTGGGAAAGGCATTCTAGGCATTCGATATAGTGGTATCATAAATGATGAATGGCGTGGCTTTTTTAGAAGGTACATTCTATTATTTCATTTTAGGTAATTAATTTAATTTCATTATTATATTACATGTAGCAAAACAATTGTTTTATGTATTCAATAGCACTTATAACGAACAAGGAGAAACACAAACTATGGTTGCGACCCACTTCGAGCCAACATTTGCTAGGCGTTGTTTTCCATGTTGGGATGAACCAGCATTCAAGGTCCTTCTTAACCTAAATTATTAGTTTTTACACTATTATTTTTATTATTTGTTAAATTATTTCATAATCTTTAGGTATTATGTTTGATAAATTACTCAATTCATGTTTTGGTGGAACCTCTATGAATAATGAATAGATTACTAAAGTTAAGAGTTATTAAAAAAACTACCCAAGAAAAAATAACCTAAAGGAAGCAAAAATAAAATGGCGCCATTAACAAGTTAATTGCTACAATTAAGAAGAAATGTCTAATGGCCATAGGTCCCAAAACAAAAAGATCACCAAAATAAACTAAAGGAGATCAACAGTTTGTTCTCACTTCTATGTAGTTATGTTTAGCATTGAATATAATTTATTTCTATTAAGCAATGAAACTAACTAGATTTACATGCTTCTTGTGCATCCAAAATTTCATTCTTCACTATTTTTTTAACAACTTCTTCTCCATCTAGAGTTTCATTCTTCATTAATTTGAAAAAAAAAAATTACTCTAAAAGAAATGACTCAATAGTAGATATGCTAATCGATAACGTTTGATTTATTTATAACTCTAATTAAATTTAGTGAATAACAAAGAAATAATCTTAGCTAGCTATTGTTGATTTACCACTCTATAATAAAATTTATCGATGCATTTGTGGTAGCAAATTTCATTTTTCTCTCATGAATTATTACATATAATGCAGCATAATATTCTATAAAATCATGTAATTTTTATTTTTCAAGTAGCCCACTTCCCTTTTATCAGTTAATGCTCTCTAGACTTTATGTTACAATATCTTATAAGATGTTGATGGAATTTTTAAGAAACATACAATATACAATATAGTCTAGGTTACTATATATGATTATTATTATTATTATTATTATTGGCTTGAAAGCTTCTAAGAACTTTTCTTGGTATATGACTTATACTAATTATTTTCTTTAAATTAAATATAGGCTACATTCACAGTAGCGTTGGAAGTTCCATCCAATTTGGTTGCGCTATCAAACATGCCTGTGATAAGTGAAAAGGATAATGGAACTGTCAAGACAGTTTATTTTCAAGAGTCTCCAATTATGTCCACCTACTTGGTTGCTTTTGTTGTCGGTTCATTGGAGTACATAGAAACATATTCACCTGATGGTATATAATTTTTCTTATCCTTTTCAATTTTTTAATAATATGTTTTCTTCTACGTACTTTGACAATTATGTGCCTTGTTGCTTATTTAGGACTAAAAATCCGCGTCTATACACGGGTTGGAAAAAGCGATCAAGGAAAATTTGCTTTAGATCTTGCTACGAAGACATTGGATTCATTGAAAGGGTACAATACTTACCCCTTGGTTTTTATCACGTAATTGCCTTCTAGATTCTTCAAATTAAAACTATACAAACTATTGAAAGAGCTATATTTCATGTTTTAATTGCTAACTATTTTTTCGATTTTTGTTTTTGATTCAGTCATAATGTTAGATTTTGTTTAGAATCTCTATAGATTCCTCTCTATTAAGATTTTTTTTTTAATGACAAAGAACTAATTTTTTCTCTTATTATCTAGATATTTCTCTATTCCTTATGGCCTTCCCAAGTTGGATATGGTGTCTGTTCCTTACTTTGAACAACAAGGAATGGAGAACTATGGATTGTTAATATTCAGTGACGATCATTTATTATACGATGAATTGAGCTCATATGACACAGATAAACAAAAGGTTATCAATCTAGCTATAATGTTCTTATGCTATATTTAGAATTTTTATGTATGGTTATTTCACGCCCAAAGGTTGTCCAACTAGAAAGATTTTTTTTTTTTTTTGTAAAATTTTAATTATAATATAATTGTCTTATAGGTTTCATTGTGTCGTAAATGCTCTCCTCGCAGACTAATTTAACAAATAATTTATTTACCTTTAAGGAAAAATTTTAAATTTTATTTTTCTAAGACAATACATTTCTTTTAGGTAGCGGAAATAGTAACACATGAGTTAGCCCATCAATGGTTTGGGAATCTCGTGACAATGGAATGGTGGACAGATCTATGGCTAAAGGAAGGGTTTGCCAATTGGGTGATCTTCATCATTCCTCAATATTTCATTTGCATTTTACATTATTTAATTTAATATAAAATTGATGAATCTTTGTTATCTCATCTGAAAATAGATGAGTGCTTTAGTAACAGATGATGTCTTTCCTGAATGGGAAACGTGGACTCATCTTCTTTATCAAGCTTCTGGAACTGTAGAATCAGATGCATTACCCGGTTCTCATCCTGTTCAGGTATAATTCGCTTTATTTATTTTTCTCCACAAATTATCGTTATCTTTTAGATCTTCTCAAACAAGATCTTTCCAATATTAATGTGCATTCACAATGTTTTAGGAATTATTTCTAGTTTGTAATTCAATATTATGATAACTAAATCATTTGGTGGACACTTGGCTTTATTGGATGCGCGCATATCTAGTAAAATATTGGATTATAGTGATAAATATAAGAACCAAGATGAGTTTCTAGATTTATCATGTTATTTTTAATTGCTATCAAATAGTAGCTAAAATCTTGTTATAATGGAAAGGCGTAATAAAGTTTAAAAATATTTGGAAGTATACCATTTAGAAACACAATTTATAAAACTAATTTTTTTTTTTTTGGTATTTATCAACTTCATAGATTCTTTTGTCATGAAAAAACTCTAACAATAGAATAGTATATCCTCTAGCAAAACTCAAATTCACCAAGTGATAAATTTGTGCACCCTTAATTGTTTAATTTCAATTTGTACCATACAAGGTTCTTTTCTAAAGGAGGTAATTGTGTAGAAAATATAAATGTTTCTTCTCTTTTTCCAATATTGTATATCTTATGTTTCACTTTGTTGTTCAGGTATTGAATATCACATCTGGAATTCAAGCATCTCTATTGTTTGATGAAATAACCTACCGGAAGGGATGCTTGGTTATTCGAATGCTTCAAAGTTACCTTGGAGATAAATCTTTTCAGGTTAGAACTGCATATAATATTTACAATGCTAGCTCTATATTTAGTTATCATTTGATTATAACTTCTTTTAGCTTGTCTTTCTACTAACTTTCTAAAATTTATATCTAACATAATATAGGTGTGGATTGGTTACTTTTGTTTTAAGATATCATGCCTCTTTGATACTTAATTTCTAATAACCAATTTGTACCACCTAAAGACCTAGTTTCTATGATGTTGCTGTCTTAATTGAAGATCGTAGAAAAAAAAATGAAAGGTTTCTTAATTAGTTTTCAAACTAAAGTAGAAAAAAAAAGGATATGAAGAATTTACTTTGCTTAGTTATTATTTAACTCATTTTGTTATGGCACAATATAATTTCATATAGTTAAGAAATAAATTCTAATTTCATGCAGATTCTCTTTTTTATCTAGCTTCTTTCCTATTGCAAAAATTTTCAAATTGTAAAGTATTTAAATATAGCTAATCTATTTTTTAATACCATTTTCAGAAATCATTAGCTGCTTATATTAAAAGATATTCATACCTCAATGCAAAAACTGAAGACCTTTGGAATGTTTTTCAAGAGGAAATTAATGAACCTATTGGCGATATGATGTCTTCTTGGACAGAGCAAGAAGGATATCCTATTGTAAATGTGATGCTTACAGGAAATGTCTTAGAAATTAATCAGGTTTGTTTTCTTCTAGCCTCGTTTACATTGTGATGTATTTTTTTAATTTGATAATTTAGTAATGATTTCATATAAAATTTGTTATCAATGTGCAAGCTAACTGTAAAGTCCTTGTAGTAATTTAGTTGTAAGTACTACAAGAGTAATAGAACTTTAATTACTTGAGATTCATGAGTGATTTATTTCAAAAGTTATGAATTTATGATTTATACTTCAATAATGATGTATTTATAACAAGAATAACAACTAGATTTAAAGGAGTATGTAGTATCAAGATAATAAATGAAGAATCTAGTGTTAAGTGTGGTGAGTTTTTTATTCTTTGCTATAATTTCATACTTGTAAAAGATTAAAATTTTGACATATTAACTTTTATAACTCTTTTCTACATATAACATGTTTTAGTTAATTTATTTTCTTTCTTTTTAATAAATTTTTGGTGTATCTTAACTAAAGTTTCATCGGATCATATTTTATAGCTAAGCTAACAATTATACATAATTATTTTGTGTATGATAATTATTTCTATAGATTAGAGTATTTTGTATTAAAATGTTGACTTGTATGATAACCCCAAACTTGACTACTATATAAAACCTTGTATTGCGCGCTTAATTAGTGAATTGATTAGTATCAATCTCTTTTGCCTTTTAGTTAGTCAAAGCCAATTTCTTGGTCATAGAATGTTATGTATTACATTGGACTAATAATGAGTACTAGATGCTTTAGCTTTAACTTATATATGAAGTATTTGAGTATATATGGAATTTGTTTTAATTTCAGTTAAAATTCTAACACTTAAATTTATAAGTATATTTAGTTTGATTCTATTTTTTTTTTAATTGCAGTCTCGATTTTTACTGGATGGATCTTTCGATGACAGTCAATGGATAATTCCTATTACATATTCCCAAGGTTCATATGATACCATCAAAACTTTTTTATTAAACTCAACGTCGGCAAAGTTGAATTTGATAGATCAAGACAACCAAGGGAATTCTCAAAATGCATGGATCAAATTGAATATCAACCAAGGAGGACTTTACAAAGTGCATTATGATAATGAACTTACAACCAGGCTAAGAAATGCAATAGAGGCTAATCAATTAAGCGTAATGGATAAATATGGTACGTCAATAGCACCATTAATTATGAACTTTGATAATATCTTTGATGTCTAAAGGGCTATACCTATCCATAATGTGTAGGAATTTTGGAGGATTATTTTTTATTCTGCAAAGCTACTAGGGAAACAGTATCATCTTTCTTGTCATTATTAAGTGTTTATCGAGAAGAGACTAATCAACTCATTCTAAAACGTATTATCGCAGTAAGTTCCTTTCACAACTCTTAAATATTTCATTTATTGTATTGGTCATGATCGTCTTCCATTGATTTGACAGATTGGTGAAATAATGGTAGACTTAATAGCCAATGCTAAGCCTGAACTTTCAAGCGACATTAAATTACTCTTTATTAATCTTCTCGAATCGCCTGCAGAGTAAGTCCATCTAATTTCAAATTATATATGTTCTTTTTAGTTGCATATGTATTCTAAATTTTAATTTTGCATAATTTAGTTGTTTATCAATAAAGTACATTATGAAACAATAGAATAAAAAAGAGATGATATATGCAAAAAAAAAGGTTACATCAACTATATTTATTAATTGGTAATAGAAATTGATTTTAATATTTCTTAATTCTCTTTGCTTTTTAGTTTTTAAAATTTAAACAATAAATAGCTTCATTTACTTATTTTTGTTAAGACTAATTAATAAGATGTGCATAACTTGATTTTTATTTTTTAATTATTAAACATGAAATGCAAACTACTTTTTTTATTAGATATTAAATTCTTAATTTTGTTACTCATGAGTTCAATTATAAGAAATTGTGACTTGCTACTGTCCTCATCTAATATGGTAATGGATCAAAATTTAGTGTGGGCCTATATTTTTATGGCTTTGATACTACTACAGCTAGTTGAAGTTGTTTAAGTTTAATTTGTTATATACTCTTCATCACAAGATGCAAATTTCAAGCATAGGATAATTTATGGACCATGATGGACTTATTTTAAGAGGTTAAGAAATGCTATATTTACAATGATTTTTTTGAAATTGAATTTCTTGTCATATATATTATTAATTTCTCTTTCTGAACTAACCATGTTCAACTTCTCAGGAAGTTGGGTTGGGATGTTAGGCAAAATGAAAGTCAATCGGATACCCTTTTAAGAAAGCGAATACATGATGCCCTTATATATCTTGGAGATGAGAAAACTATAAATGAAGCAAAAGAGCATCTACAACCTTCCTCGAGTAATACAAGTACAGATGTCTTATCCCCGGATACTAAAAAGGTAAATTAAGATATATTTTTTAGCATTAGTCGTTACATTCCTTTTTCTATTCATTCATTTTGATTGAATTTGTATAGGTTGAATATCTTTCTATAATAAAAACGGTTAGCACCACCAATAGATCTGGTTATGAATATCTCTTAAAGCTCTATAGAGAAACAGATGATGCCGGTGAAAGAGCACTCATTTTATGTATGTGAACTATTTAACTTTTATCATAAT
Source organism: Kaempferia rotunda (assembly GCA_037177415.1). Lineage (NCBI taxonomy): Eukaryota > Viridiplantae > Streptophyta > Magnoliopsida > Zingiberales > Zingiberaceae > Kaempferia > Kaempferia rotunda. Next base: position 1,566 of record JBAMIB010400077.1, on the reverse strand, counting down.
CTAATTAGTTACGTCATAATTCTAACTAATAATTAAGCTTTTGATTGCTCTTTAGCATGTCTTACAACATGTCCAGATCCAAATATACTCCTTGAATCGCTTAACTTTTTATTATCGCCTGAGGTAACTTCTTGTGTTATTGCTATTCCTTTTATGTTGTTCTTCCACATGCATAAACTTACTATTTTCAAATTTACTTTAAAGGTTCAACCTCTAGATGCATTAGCAAGTGGCCTGTTTTCCGTTAATCAAGCAGGTAGTGATGTTGCATGGAGATGGTTAAAGGTATGTTTTAATGGAACCAAATAGCTAGCCATTGTAGTTTTGTTTGAAATTATTTTTAAGTTCAATGTCTACATATTATCTTGTTTAATTTATTTTAGTTATATGGTTCTTGTAAAATACATATAGTACAAATCGAAAGGATCATCTAAAAATTTCTTATCATTTCAAAATTCGTCCATAATCAACAACAAATCAGGGATGAAAATATATTCATCTCCAATTAGCGATGAATTTATTCATCGCTGATCAATGATGCAAATTACTGATTTTGCAACCAACTTTTTTATTGTAAAATTCGTTGCAAAGTTGTCATTTTTTCACAATCACATATCTGTAATTCTATTTTGCTTCTTATGATATACATATAATACTTATAAACTCAAATCCATACAATCCATCACAACAAATTAACATCCATACAATCCAAACACAACAGTGACTCATACAATCCTGGTCAATCTACTTGTCACAAAGATCAAATTCACATAACATCAAATGTAGAGTATCAAATCCATAACTGATACATAATACCAAAATCTCAAACATCATGAAATCTAGAGTATCAAATCCACATAACATCAGCATCCCATAATCTATCATCCCACCAAAGATCTAATACATGATGCACATTAAATCCAATATTAACTAAGATCCCATCACATAGTTCGAACCTCTTCTTTTTTTTTTCTTGATCTTCTTAGTTTCCTACATTAGAAAACAAACAAAAAAAAAAAAAAACCAAAAGTAAGATAGATAAGATGAAATACAAAGTATAGAAAATTCTAGATCAGTGATTTGAAAATTGTGTATTTGTTATTTTCTCTAACCGTTGATAAATTTATGCCATTTATTAAATCTGAATATGAAAGTAAGTGCTACATTAGATTCTAATTGAATCCAACTATCCAATTGAATGAATTTACAGTTCAGCCATTCATTATTTTTCTTTTTGGAAAATAGAATGACAATATCTGCTGGATCGTAGTATTAAATCTTGTACTCTATTTAGTTTTTTTATATGTGAATAGAAAATGTTGTATTCAATCGACATTGATGGGTCGATCCTTGAGATTCTAATAAGAAAAAAAATAAAAATAAGGAACCGGAGACGAGGACAAAAAATGATTTGGATTGGGACTCGAAGTGCCCAATCCAGCCCATGAGTGATAGAGATGTGCACATGTGGTAAAAGGTAATTCGCTCGTCCCAGCGCCCCCGTCAATTCGTTTCCAGACCAGCACCTCATCAACAATAGTAAGATAATTAATTGCTACTAAATTG
>JBAMIB010400059.1:0-10057 GCA_037177415.1 Kaempferia rotunda | reverse complement strand
CTGGAGAACTGAAAAATATGATCTATTCGCTGTCTTCTTCCATAGCACCAAGAAGAGCTCCCAATGCATGCAGTGCCGATGGCGACGACTGCAAGCTCTGAGAGTACAGACTGGAGTTCTTCCCACTGCATCGCTAGCGGCGTCCTGATCTGGCCGATCGCCAACCCCGCAGCAAAGTTGTTAGAGCTGAAGAAGCCTTATTTTAATTACTTGAGCTTTAACTCAAAATCCAACCCATCTCCTGTTCCCTACAACAACAGGCATCCATAAGAAAAGCCCATTACGATGGATCGGATCGGATCGTGTTATTTAAAAAAAATCCGAATCGATCTGAACCCGTACCCGCCCCCGACAGTGGTGCGGAGGTTGCTACTTGCTAGCCTAGGCCCCCCTCGCTATTTATTGGATTCATCTCCCCATTCTTTTCCCCACGCGTAGCAGAGAAAGCGAAGCCCTCTCTCGGCCCCGTCTCCTCCAATCTGCCCTTTTCCTCCGGACTACGTACCCGGATTCCTAGGTGATCTTGATCTCTCCATTTCTTCTTGATCTCCGTCGTTTTAGTTCTCGACGTGCACGATCTGCTTCTTCCGGCTTCGTAATTAGATTGATCTATCTTTTCCTGCAAAGACTCTTTTAATCAGAATCGTATCCGTTCAGGTCTTGTATTTTCGGAGCCTTTCCCCGCCTTGATCTTGAATTTTTTGTTCGTTTTGTATTTGAGTTCGACGCCATGTCTGATTCTGCTTCAGATCTGTAGCTTCGGTTGTTGGATCTTCGATCGGCGTGTTGTGGTTTCATTTTATGATTTATTTATTATTTTATGGTTCGCTTGTGATAGGTGAGAAGCAATGGGGCTCACTTTCGCAAAGCTGTTTAGCCGCCTGTTTGCGAAGAAGGAGATGAGAATCCTGATGGTCGGGCTTGATGCTGCTGGTAAGACGACCATCCTCTACAAACTCAAGATTGGAGAGATTGTCACCACCATTCCAACTATCGGTGAGCATTATTTGTCATCGCGCACACTTATTTGCATTTTCATTTTTATTAATTTCAGCAATGATTGCTAGATTTGGTTTATTAACTTAATGCCCTGAATCCAGTTATTTAAAAGTCGTAGACATGCATTATTTTGCCTATTGAAAGTGATTTTTGAAGATTTGTGTATGGTTGTAAATTGCCAACAGTTTTTTTTATATTATGTAGTCAGGATCATGGAGAGCAAAAAACGGATGAAATCTAATCATGAATAACTGAAACAACATCTGTAGATTAGCCATGGAGATCAATTTAGTTAAACTAATGAAACATGATCGACCCAATTACAACTCTTAGACCCATATTCAAAACATAACCAAACTTTTGCAATTTGTTTTTTTAGCAAGGTATCTATTCCGTCGTCAAATATTTAATGTGCTCCACAAGTTCTATTTTTCATCAAATTGAAAGATCTTATGATCAATCCATATATCATTTTGACTCCATTGAAAATGAGGATTTAGAATTTCCCACATTGATCAAACAAAGATTCGATAAATAAAGGAAAGGTTGATCCTTTGGGATCCTTCCTATCTCCAAACATGAGAACCAAGATAGAATCAGATCAACTTCGGTAAATACCCTTTTGGATCTTCCTTGATGGTCTTAGCTATTTATGGAACACAAAAACCAAGCAGATTAACAATCATTTGCTTCTGGAAGACAAATTCAACACAAGTTCTGAAAAAACAAGTTTATACAAAGTGTCATGTTTTGAATTTGCTTTTATATCCACAGTAAAATCAGGTATTTTGGTAAGAATTGTAGTAAATATTAAACTTAGTGATGAGAGTTGAGAAATGTTGATGAACAAACAAAAGTATTATTATTCCCTTTTAAATAGGTCTTTTTTTGTTTTCATTTGACATTAACAGTTATAATATTTGTTTGTTAAATAAATGATTCTTCCTTTTGATGGCGATTATATTAATTTGAAGTTTTCTATACGGATAGTTAATACATGGTTAATTAGGTGCAGCTTGCATCTCCATATGACATTTACATTTAGTTATTGTAGCTTATTTGAAGGGTCCGTGGTTTTCTGATCAGTTTAAATGCATGCTATCTCATTTTAATTAAGATGGGTCTTAATGCAGGATTCAATGTAGAGACTGTTGAGTACAAGAACATCAGTTTCACTGTATGGGATGTTGGTGGTCAGGACAAGGTACCACTTCATTCTTGTTACTTGTTAGCCCATATTTCTTATCTAAACAATTTTTTTACTTTGAAAAAGTTTTTTTTGGTAACTGTTGTGTTATGAGAATTCCAGAGGTTGATGGGGACAATGAGAGGTATCTCAGAAAATCACTTTAGATGTTATTAACATGACATGTAGAGCTGACTTGATTCTCTTATGATGATCTCAGAAAATCACTTTAGATGTTATTAACATGACATGTAGAGCTGACTTGATTCTCTTATGATGATTTACCTGTTAATAGTCACCTTGTCTGCTTGTTTCTAAATAATGTTCTGGTGAACAACAGATCAGACCTCTCTGGAGGCATTACTTCCAGAACACACAGGGACTTATTTTTGTTGTTGATAGCAATGACCGAGATCGTGTTGCGGAGGCAAGGGATGAACTCCACAGAATGCTTAATGAGGTAATATGTTTTACTATAATATATTCCTGTTATAATTTTCAGAATTAATTCCCGTTCTTCATAATCTGTTCTGGTGGAATAAAGTAGATTTCTTCGTACATTTAAGCAATATGGTTGAGATATCATTTCTATATGTATCTAGCATATTCCTTAATAATTAAGGTAAATTGCAAAAAAAAAATGGGAAACTTCTGTAGTTATATGGAGTACATATTCCTTTCCTGATTAAGTTAGCATGAATGGAAGGTTCCTCAATTGTTTTTATTACTATAGTAAACCTGCCCATATGTTTACTTAACTTTTTTTTTATATCTAATTTCATATTATTCTATGATAATAGGATGAGTTAAGGGATGCAGTCTTGCTTGTGTTTGCTAACAAACAAGACCTTCCAAATGCAATGAATGCTGCTGAAATAACTGATAAGCTTGGTCTCCATTCTCTCCGTCAACGCCACTGGTAAGATATACTTGTGCTATCTGTTTCGGTTTGTTTATCTACTATGGATGTAACTGACATTTTGCTTAGCAATTAGTTTTTGAAATATATGCTGAAATATCATAAACCAGTCGAAAATAATAGCAATCATACAATGGAAAGGATTTTGTCGCATTAAATATGCCTAAGCTAGATGCATATTGTCTTCTTAAGATGATGGCACTAATTTGCTTTTCAAGGTTAAAAGGTTGGTTATTATTAATCTCTTCAATATCAAGAAAGTTAGTTTGGAAACTGCTCTCTCCTGGAAACCCAGATTGACAATAAGAATAGATCACCTGACTTTGGTTGCATAATGTTAGCATAGATAATTGGCCTCTCTAAACTTAATAATTCAGAGTGACCTATAAAATTATGGTCTCGAGCAGGTAAGCCATTTCAAAATGTCCTTTTGCACTTCAGGGAGTCTACAAAGAGTGACCCAATCAATTTTTCTGAGCTGAGTTTTGTAGTTTTTAGTATACACAGGCTCTGCTTTCTGCTTTTATATTTATTAATGTCTTCCGTATGAATCTGAAGTCGGTACCCCATCCTACATTACTAATGACTTAATGCCTTATTGTCGTTTTCTTGGTTCTTCAACTTGAAGATTATGCAAAGCATCTTTCTTAAAGTTCAAGTTGCAACATTGATTTTTGGAGATTGACAACACAGATTTTGTTTGCTTGCTAGGTACATCCAAAGCACTTGTGCTACATCTGGTGAGGGTTTGTATGAAGGGCTTGATTGGCTCTCAAGCAACATCGCCAGCAAGGTATCCACTTTTTGTTTTTTCAAACTGGAATCCATTATTTGTTACTCACAAAAAAATTCATTTTATAGTTTTATTCTTGTAATGTAATGCTTCTATTTATTTACAGTAATCAAAACTTCTTGGAGGCTCTTTATCTTAACAACAACAATTGTTGGCATTCGATGCTTTGGCAACATCGTGGAAGCAAGAAAACTGTCATCGGCCCTCCTTTTTCCTGCCTTATGAAAACCTTAATACTTGTCTGTAGAACAAATACGTTTTTGGTTCACTTTTTATATCGTTTATGTGACCGTCCAACACCATATTCTCATTCTGAAAGAGAGCCTTTGCTCTTTGACATGTTTTTTTTTCCTGAATTTAGTTTCATTTGCAATTTGGCTTGTCTGGTTTACGGATCTTGCGGTTAAATTTGCTATATAATTACTGTCAGTGGATGGTCCAATTCTTGAAAATTCTATCCTCTCGGGAACATCCAGCTTATCAGGTAATTTGGGGCACAGAGATATGACAATCTCACGGAGCATAGGAAATTGACCGCCAAATTCATAAAACGTTTCCAAAACAGGCATGTATGGAGACCCCTTCATATTCTCCAAGTTTCTTAGTTTCTTCATACCTTCTATATGCAAGTTTGAGCTTAGGTAGCAGCCCAAGTGGGCAGCGAGGATTCACACACTTCAGACCCTCACCGTTTCTATATGCAAGTGTTTGAGCATTGGTAGCAGCCCAAGCTTGGAGATACAGAGCTCCCCATGAAGGTCCAAGTCCTTCAATTCCCTTGGGTTGCACCCATCCTCCTTGGCCACAATGAATCTTGACAATGTCTTCAGAGAAGTCAACTAATTTGATTCCAGTAGGCATGGAACTCAAATCTTTAATCTGTTCCCAACAAGATGCAAAATGAGTTGCCTTAAGTTGACCGAGTTACTTGTTTCTTGCGGCAACGAGGAAAGGATTGAGCAAAATTTGAGTTCCAAAGTCTGCAAATTGTACAGATTTTCTATATTCAGGTACCCTTTGATATTGGTTCCAGCATGGCCAAGGTATCTCAGGTGAACTAGCTTGCCAACCTAATCTGGCAATTCTTCTGTGCCACTGTTGCTCAGATCCAACAACAATTGAGGTATTTTAGTTTGTTAAACAAATCTTCTGGAGTCCTGCCCACACCTGCCCCAGATTAATTGAACAATTGCAGCACCGTCAAACTCACCTTGTCGTATAATTTCTCAGATGCATAACAAAATTGTGATTCAATTGATTGTCTTTCCAACCAGTAACTCATTCTTAGAGAGGACCAGTTTGGGCATTGTGTATTTACATGTAGTTTTGCTCGAACAAATATTTGGTGGAGCGTTCGAAAATGACATCGATCGAAGGTTGTTAAAGAGCATGCTCTATTGGATTCCGGCATTCCCTGTACCAACACTATAAGAAAATGATCATTTTGTGGTCGAATATTTGGTTTCTAAATATGACGACAGAAATAGTCATTCTTTAATGTTTGCATTGTTAATTTTTAATGATCAATTTAATATATAGGTCGTTAATTTAGTGACTGAAATTTTAAATTAGTCACTATCTTAGCATCAATATAGTTTAATATTCAATCAAATTTAAATTAGGAACCTAATTTGTGTTTAGTCGCTAAATTATTAATCTAATTTATATTTGATCAATAATTAGTTACGTAAATTTTAAATCAGTTGCTATTTTAACATGACTACATCTTAATATTTAACAATCAAATTTAAATTCCATCGCTATAAAAATTTTAAACCAATCGTTATTTTAACATGACTTTAATTTGTAATAGTTATAGAAACACGTACACAATTACAATATTAACAATAACCAAAATAATATTTACTAATAATATCTAAATCATCAATTAAAAATATAAAGATTTATTCAAAAATATTTATAATATAAATCTCACAATAAGAAAAACAATCCTACGACACTATTTTAAGAACATTTCAACTGAAATAGTCAAATAATCATATATAACCTACTCATCCTTATGTCTAGGTAGGAATCAAAACTAAGAATGAAAAAAGTAAAAGGAGGAGCTAATTGTCATGCCTCGGGGTATAAATAGTTATCTAATAATGGAAAAATACTCCTTGGTGACAAATCTAATATAACACAATACTAAACCAAACATTGCTAATACCAAAATGACAATGAAAAATAAGAAACCAAGTGTATATATGTAGGGAAAGTCTGTATATCTAAAAAATACTTCGTAGGAACTATATAAAAATAATACAACTGAAAAATAAATTTCAGAACAAACTAATACTTCGTAGGAACTATATAAAAATAATACAACTGAAAAATAAATTTTAGAACAAACTTTAAATGTCAAAGTACTGAAAAACAAAGTACAACAATGAAAAAGAAAACATCTCAAAGCTATGTGGGACTGACAACTTGATCTCTGAGCGTCATAACACATCACCTACTATCCTAGAAATCAAAGAAAATAAGAGGTAGTAAGTATAAAATATTTAGTGGGTATAAGAAGATAGTGCATGAACAATATAGTGTAAAGAGATCAAAGGATACAGTCTCAAGTAATAATATTCACTATAAAAGCAAGAACATCGACATAAATTCATCTATTAATCAACTCATAAACAACAACATAACCCTTCACTAACCTGCTACACCAGGTATAGCTAATAAATAGGGAGTACATATAGTACATCCAGAAACCATCTGTATAAACTCAACCCATACCAAGCATATAAAAAACATATAACAAGTTGCGCGCAACAACATGCTACCATGAATGAGTTCGTTGGCAGTCAAACTATCCACTATCTGTGAACGACAATACACACTATCACAATCTGGTCTAGTGGGTAGATAGGATGAGGTAGCTATCTAGCTTCCCAGCTACTAACCGACGACAACAATACATTCTACCACTATCTAGTCCAGTGGGCAGTTAGAGCACATAAATGTCATTGTCTGCAGGTGGCAATACACACTACCACTACCTAGTTTAGTGGACAGACAAGATGTGTAATTATCTAGCTATGGACTATGGGCGACAACATGCTACTATGGATGATCCCGTGGACAGTCGTATGTATCATGATCGCTGATAACTTTTTCAACCACGAATGAGAGACAATTGTCAACTAGATATACCAACGGTTACTTATGACTCTCTCAACCATTAATGGGAGACAATGGTCACTAACGACTCTCTCAACCATAAATGGGAGATAATGGTCGTCAAGATATAACAACGATTACTAATGACTCTCTCAACAACGAATGAGAGACAATAGTCATCATGATGTAACAACGTAATGATAAGCAAAAAATGAATAATCATATCCAATATAACACATTATAACCACGTCTCGGTCTAACCTCACTAACGTATAGGCATGAGCCTAAATAACAAACAAAGGTCCAGTAGGTTACTCGATATCATACACTACGATATGATTTTACTAAAGTATATGCATGAACTTACAGAATAAATAAGGGATTAGCTAGTATGATACTCAATATCCTATACTGCAATATGATCTTACTAATGTATAGGTTTGAGTCTAAATAACAAATAATGGTCTAGTAGGATACTCAATATCCTGCACTATGGTATGTTAGCACTAATACACAACTATGAATAAATATCAAGCTAGTAACATACTTTAATATTTTATAGTTACGCTATGGTATAGTATCGCTAGCATAAAGTGCAAGCATAAATGACCATAAATGGCATGAATAACAACGTGACTGCATGAATATCAAAATTAATATACTAAAACAAGTGCAATTAGAAAAGGTCAACTCAAGCAATACATAGAGTGGAGTCAAGGTAACATAATTAACTATTAAGTATGAAATATAAATAACAGAATCATGCACTAAGATCTAGAAAACTACAGAGGTCAAAGCAGAAATTACCCATCTATTATTGTAGAAAATTATAACCGTCTTCAAGTCTAAAAACCTATCACGAGTTCAAATCCTACAAATACTGGATATGAAACCAAGCTAAGTACTAAATAATCCAAACATTATAGTAAATCCGTTTGATCATTAGTTTACTTTCAGTTCTAACTAATAATCATCTTAATTAGCCAATCAATTACTTACCCTATGATAAATATATCTTTAATAAGTCAGCTTATTACTTGGTTGATTTATTAATTCCTTCATCAATTGATCAACCAATTAAATCAAGTTGTTAATTAGATTTGTTACTACATCGATCTTAAATTCATTAATGGTCCAATCAATCTTTATTAATTAAATCTAGATTATCAATTAACCACTATTAATTATCAAACTGAGTAGTTAATAAAACTTGATTACTCATTTGCTTTCAACCAGTTTATTATTCTACATTCTTAAAACTAATAACCATAATCATCCGATTACTCAACTCATAATAAGTCAATCAATTAATCTATTAACTAAGCAATTAATACATTAGTTAATTAATGAATATGTTAATCAAGTCATTAACATTAAACCCAATGCCCAATTACATGTTTAGTGAGAACCTTCAAGGCAAGTCAGCCAGCTTATACTCCTTCCTTGCCCAACGAGCAAGTCAATTGTCATTGACTCATGGTACAAACTGAAAGATGTTGAATTAAATTTGATTAACGTTGATTAATTAATTGGTTAGTTAGTTTAGTTCTCATATTAATCAATTAATTAAGTTAATAGATGGTATAATCTATTTAAATTGAATAATCTGTTTAATTTATTAATTTGACAATTAAACAAGATATATCAATTGATATTTGATTCAAAGGTTAATTGATTAATTAAGATGTTAACCTATAATATGAATAAATTAATGAATTGGATGATTAAGTTAGGATTAATAGTACAATTAATCGATTGGATATGTTAGTTAGGTTGATTAACAGATGGATAGACCCCTTAGATTCTTTCATATCCTTTACTTGCACGATTCAAGTTCGAAGCTGGCTGTTTTACTTGAAGATGATTAGAATGATCTACAATCGAGGTGGGTATGTTCTGCTTTTGACATCTATAATTTATTTGATCTTAGTGCATGATTATTTATTATCATATGTTGATTAGACAAAAGTTACTACTTACCTTGACTCCACTCTATTTGCTTCTTGAGTTGATACTTAGGTAGTGTTTAGTAGGGGTGATAGAATTATGATTATTTTTTTAAACCGTTTTAATATCTCGTTTGGTATGAATGATTAGGGATATGATTAATAATACCTCGTTTGGTATCAGTGATTAGGGATAGGATTAAGGCTGATAAGGGGAGGGATTAATAATCCCTTGGTGTGAGGAGTGATTATTAATCACTCCTCTTGTCCTATCCTAATCAACCGATTTAATCCCTATCACCCCTACCAAACGGGGCCTTAGTTGCCTTTACTTAGTTAGATCTATTTGATATCCATGCAGTCTCATTTGCTATCCATGCTATTTATTACTATTTATACTTGTGCCTTTGGCAGGTCAGACACACATACTCCCTACTAATATTCAAGCAGCTAGTGCACATTAGAGACAGTATCCTTGGCATAGCAGGTAGTCAAGAGGCAGTAGGATAGATCCTTTTCTCCTGGTTCAGTTAGGCGAGGGGCGGTGTCAGGAGGGCATATGACCATTTCAGAGACACTAGAGCTAGGAAGCCCTGAGCCACCACAATATGGTAGAAAGACCTCCAGCCAAGCTATACTTTCACGGTGTGGATTTTGGCACATGAGAGGCTTTCAGTGTGGGCTGGCAAGGATTACCTGGAGGACAGACTGTGCATGTTTTGCCAACATGATGAGGAGACGTTGGATTATATCTTCTCAGATGTGAGCCAATCTGGCAGCTATCTGGGCGAATCAGGAGTTGGTTGTAGATGTGGCCTTAGATGGCCATATACCGGTGCATGTTGCGGACCTTCAGAGGCAGTACCAGGGGAGTTCCACCTTGACCAGGGCTCGACACCTTGCCATGGCAGTAATGGTACATCACAAAAATCTGGTAACATTGCATCTTGTATTATTTGCAAAAGGTTAAATCATGAGTCAAGTGATTGCTATTATAAATGCAAAAGATGTAAAATTCCTAACCACTCTCAAAGGGATTGCTGGTTTCAAAACAAGGAGAAAAAAGAAGATGCTGCAAATTTCTTGAA
>JBAMIB010400050.1:0-10059 GCA_037177415.1 Kaempferia rotunda | reverse complement strand
CTTCTCGTCCTGTCGCGTCTTCCGCTCGACTTCTTGTGATCCTAAGCTCCTGCACACTTAGTCACAAGGTTAGCAAATACAGGACCTAGCTTAACTAAGTTGGTCACATCAAAACCAACCTGGAGACCAACAGGAACTTCCGGAGAATCATCTATCAACGGATTAAGATCGTCCCATTATCATGACTCAATGACATTATTTTCACTAATTATCTCTAATAGGAAGCCGGATCCTAGAGTTGATATTTTGTGGAGCACTCCTGTTCCTTGACTTCCTTCTAATTTTAATCCTTAGATTATATCAGGACTAATATATGGATATATCTGATCCAATAATAATGAACATACTCCTGTTCCTTGACTTCCTTCTAATTTTAATCCTTAGATTGTATCAGGACTAATATATGGATATATCTGATCCAATAATAATGAACATAAAAAAATCAAAAATAGTTCAATAAAATATAGATCAGAAAATCTCTGCTGACTCAAAAGAGGCAACTCCTCGGGCATGCGGTAGAGAATCCTTTTCACTCAATGGATTTTCTTACAAAGAGAGTCCTTTCCTTTCTATGTCCGTGCAAACATAACTATTGTGTTTAGGGATCCTAATGTCATCAGCAGCACATATAGCATAGTTATTAATTACAACGATGAACAGTGGGAAGACATGCAATGTAATTGCGGTTCTCGATGGCACTCAACTAATGCAATAATTGCAACCATGCAAACCAAATTGTTTTACCTTGTTTTGCAGGAAGGAGACCAATCATGAAACTTTTTTGTTGGTTAGTAATAATGTTAAATAAATTGGATGAGAATCAAGGGTGATGGCCTGCTTTTTGTGACAACACAGTAGTCCCTTCTTTATAAAGCTGTACAGAGAAAAAAGGTTTGACAAATTCTACATGTTGCCAAGTCAAAAGCTGATACATGTACTCCAGACTATAAATTCCAAGAAAACATTACATACAAATGCACAAAGAGTTCTTCGCTCTATGCTTTGGATTCTTACTAATGCCTGAAGGTGGCGTCAAGATATATATTTTTCAACACCATCAGCGTAAGCATTAAACCATCGGTGTTCCAAGAACAGCGTTTGGACAACGATGCAAAAAATGAACCAACTCAACAATAGTTCCCTCAAACCTTCTGCAAGCCAGTTGACATCTGCCTGGTGTGCCAGTAGTGATACAATTAATATACACATGATTATGGTTGGAACTGGTTAACACTGCTGCCTTTAAGACAAAAATCAGCTAGCTTTCGTTCTATGGCATACTAATTGGGTAAAGAAATATCAACTAGTCGTACTACTAAGATTTGTTTTTACTAGCATGGCACAACTGAGCCATCTGGTTCTCCATTCTTGCCTCCAGAAGCTTAGTCTTCAAATTTTTTGCCTTTGTGTCCCTCCGCCATTCAACACATCCTTTTATTCCTCTGCTGACATGAGAATTTATAACAACAGACGTCCCTAAACTCAGTATGCTTGAATCCACTTCATCTGAATTCACTCCTGGAGATACAGTGACATTGACATTCCTACCATTAACCTTATCATTTGGCAATTCTACCAAAGCTTTCTTCTTATTGCGAGAGGACCTCCAAAACTTGCCTATATAATGTGCTTTTTTCTTAGATTGTCTAGGTGTGATTGAACATATTTCACAAGTTTCGCTATCTACATTGGTATTTTGACTCTGCACATGCCAATCAGTTATGCTGATCGATGCATGGTTTTGTTCATCGAAGCTGTTGACAGATGGATCATTTCCTTCCAGATTATTGCATGAACCATAGCCCTCTATGTGGCTCATGTTCACCACACCATTGTCATATTGTATAGCCTCATCTTTGTCAATTAACCCATATGCATATGCATTGATGGAATTTTCCAGAAAGATATCAGTCTCAGGGCTCACTGCCTGGATATTTGAGGCATGACTTTCACAGGCATATTAATGGTATAGATCAATCTCCTTTTGATTAGCTTCTTCTCTTGGTTGGAGTTCATTGAAGATGGAGAAAATGTCCCCTGAAGCTGGAGGCTGGTAATAAAACTGAATGTCCTTAAGTTTCACAGAATTGACAGATTCTCTAAGCACAACAGCTTCTTTCAGTACCGAGACACTTGTATTAGTAGAGGAGTGTGTTATAATAAAAACATCTAAATCTGCTTGAAGCCTCATCAAGTCTGCATATTTCTCCTTCAGCATCAAGTTTGCATCCATCAGCTTCATCTGAACTCTTTCTTCACGCCAAAGCTCTGCAAGATGTAACATTTTTCTGTCAGCATCTAATTCCTCCTGGACCTTCACTGATTTTCTTTTCAAGGTTAGTACTTCAGCTTTGTCGTCTCCAATTTCCTTTGCAAGCTAATTGCATGCATGCTCAACAAACTCACGTGCCTTCCTCTCCTTCTCATAGTCTTTCATATACTGCTTTGCTGATAGTTTGACCTGAGCAAGCTCATATTATACCAGCTTGGAATGCACCTCCTCAGCCCTCTTTCGGCTTTTCCTCTCTATGTTTAGATCATCTTTCATGCTGTTCAAAATATTTCAAACTTTCTCATGCTCTCCTCTCTGCCATAAAGTTTTTTTCTCCAAAAGCTTTCTAAGGAAATGAATGAGCTTCTTGTTGGCAAGCTCTCTCCCATTCCTAAGTTAATGAGAGAATGAGCTTGCACTAACTTTGCCTGGAGAACAGGAAAAACTGAAGCATTGTAAAGCTGATATTTGTGAAGCTTGGTGTGATTAATAGGATAACACTTCTCATCCAAAGACTTTAAGCACCGAAACTCCCATTTTGTTGCCTGTGTTATCACAAAGAAGGGATCCGTGGCAAAAGCTTTAAGCTGCTTACAGATAAAATCAAACAAAAGATGCCATATGAAACCGAACTAGAATGGCTTATATCAACTACCCTATTGACCACAAACGTAGGATTACCTTTCGTGTACTAGTATCCAAGCTGCAAGGGGAAATAAGACTACCAAGTTCATTACCCTTGCTATTGTGGAGGATTCTTCTATCATGATGGCAAACATTTGGACATTGGAGGTGTGTTGTGTTTGGCTGCAAATTTAAAAAATTACTTAGATAATCTAATTTAGGATAATTTTAATATTATAACCTGAAATTAGAATTTCTAATTAAATTCAAATCTTGGAGCCTAAATGCCTAAAAATGTTACTATATAGATTTAATACAATTTAATCCTTACCTAATGGAAAACCTAACATTTCTACTTAAAACATTATTGTAAATAAAACTCATTCTTTTCCCTCTCCTAAAACCCATGTCCATCTTTGTGGGTTGAGGAAGAGTGAATTTCAAACTTGAGGTAGACTCTTCCTCAGCGTCCCTAACACAGCGCATTTTTTGGAACTCTATATTTTGACCTTGCAAACCTTTTCTGATAGTTGATAGTATAATTTTAGATTTGAAGTTTATGTTGGAATTAGTAGATAGTAGTATACTAGAGCCAACAATTTGTTGATTTATTGTACTTGTTTATGTAGTGTATTAATTCAAAAAATTGGATTAACAACTTTAATGGATTTATTGTTGTTGCTCAAATAATAAAGATATGCTTATGTTGATTCATTATTGCACTTTCTCCTATTTGATGATTTTTAATTTAAATTTGTATCTATATGTGCACTGCCATATTATTGAGACAGCCTATTTTTCTCATGCATTGTTTTTCTATATTTTATGATTCGATCTCATAATTTTTATCCTTACCTTATTCTGGGGAAGACCTACTTAACAATTTTGCAATGAGGGATTGAGTGAGATTTCTATAGCAATAGATGATTGTGGCCGGCCGTTCATTTGATGCAAAAGAAAAATGTATGTACCTTTTAACAATTACAGTAAAACTACAAGCAAGAAGTATGAAGGCAGTATAAATGCAAACATGGTTTCCAGCATGACAACAAGGAACACTTGCTTCACTAATTATGCGCAAGTAAAATTTCCATCTAGGACCACAAAAAAGGACCACAACAAACCACCTGATCTGAAATAATACTGATGTGAAATGTTACTCATAAGATTACATGGATATAGCATTTAGAAATAATGTATTAATGCTTTTGTATCACAGTCTTGATTAATTCTCCGAACAACTGTGAGTGGTTTATTTCAAT
Source organism: Kaempferia rotunda (assembly GCA_037177415.1). Classification (NCBI taxonomy): domain Eukaryota; kingdom Viridiplantae; phylum Streptophyta; class Magnoliopsida; order Zingiberales; family Zingiberaceae; genus Kaempferia; species Kaempferia rotunda. The sequence continues at coordinate 5,901 of JBAMIB010400050.1, read as the reverse complement.
TCTTTTAGAGATCTAACTTAATTCTTTTTCTTCCTGAAAGTGCACATCTGTACGCGCTTCCAAATTTCTCAACATAGAAGAGGGGCAAGAGGATTTTTTAGAACAAAAATGCAATCCAAGCGCAAAGGGCCAAGAAGAAGATCAGATCCTCACTTTAAAAAAAAAAAAAAAAAAAATTATTCCATAACTTTGAGGTGTTATTCTTCGCAAATCAGTGTCAGGGCAGAGGGAATTGCATAAGATTCACAAGTAAAGGGACAAATTTTAGGTTGTCAAAGCAAGCACACAAGTACACAACAATATCTTACCTCCAACCCTAGCCAAGCGACCCTACCTTGTCTCTCGCTCCTTATGAATCCCACTGCCGGTAAATGCCACAGCGACGTCGCCAGCTTCCTCTCCGAGAAGGCCGCTGTAGGACCTCCGGAAGAAGACCACCCCACTCCTCCGTCGACGTCTTCGCCTTCCGGACGGCTGCATGGAGCTTCCGCGTCACAAGGGCAGTGACGGGGCTACTCTGTCTACTGCCCGAAAAAGACTGGTTCCTGATAGGACGGCGGAGGCGGCATCCCCATTTTAGATTTCCTTTGGAGGTGAAGGGGTGACGGGAGTTCCGGTGGCAGCCGATCGCCTGAGATGCCTTTTCCGGTAACTCCTCCTGCTCAGCGGATCGGCCCATCGGATAACTTCCAAAAACAGACATGGGTCGCATTAAGTTTTGTACACGGAGATTTTTTTTTTCATTTTACCTCAGAATTTTCAAAATATCCTTACAATTTTAAAGTTAACAAATTGCATCTTGAAATTGTTACACTTCCTAATAAAGGTTTTTTTTTCTTTCTGTTATTTTATATAATGAAAAAAATACAACACCCACCAAACGCATCCTATCATTTTTTATTAGATAATTTAACAATATAACGATTAAAAGTAAAACAAGAAGTGTTAAAAAAATTACAAAGGTGCTTTGGTGTAAAATGAAAGCTTCCTTTACAGTGGCCCCTTAAAATAATAATTAATTAATTACTCTATGCAATTCACAAATCACAGATAATGACTTACTGTATAGTTAAAGTTATTTCGCTCGTATCTCTCTTCGTTAGCCCCGTAATAATCCACGGTTCGATTGATAATTATAATATATTTATAGGGAAAAGGGGACTCAAATATTGAACTTCTGAATTATTAAATATTTTCTAATTTATTTAGTACTAGATGAAAAAACTTCTATAAAATTAAATTAATTATTACCTAACCTGATTAATCAGGTGCCCATAACAAATTGAAAGGAGATAGGCAGGAGAGGAGGGGTTTTATTATAGGATTTTAATGGCATCACTCGGACAATAGTAATTGTACTGGGAAAATAATGACCTGTTACTTAACCCAACGATGAAATTTTAGTATTACCCACTATAGGTCCTTAATTTTCACAATTCTAAAAAACATACCGCATTTCCATTTTTTTATTGTTTATTGTTTTACTTTTTTATTTAACAATTCACTATTTTCATTTACACTATCAAATTTATATCTGAAGGTACATCTAGATATATTAAGAAGTATATTTAATTTTACTTTAAAGTGATTCAAAATTCTCTAAATTCATCGACTAATTTTAAATCTTAAAAGTCTCTTTAATATATTAGTGCCCTTCAATTTGAATTTGATAGTTTAAATTCAGAATAATAAAATTTTAAACTTATATAAATTTAATAAAATTTATTATAAGGTCTAAAACAGTGACACTACTCGCTAAAATATAAAACTTTTGAGAATGTTCACATTAACCAATTTTATTCGAAACTGACATAGAAAATTTTAAATCATTTTAAATCAAAATTAATTTACTCATGCAAACCTTCTTAATATAGGCATGTCTTATGATCTAAATTCAACCGTGTATACAGAGAATAATTATTTTTTTAACATGTTAAGAAAAAATTTAATGTGAAAAGAAAAAGGAAGTATAACGGGAATGTAACATGTTTTTTTTTAAATTATGAATACGTGAAAATGAATAATATTAAGGAGGCGCTTGGTATATATTTGGTAATGAGAATGGTAATGAGTTTGATTGAGGGGGAAATATATTTAGCGATAACCTTGGGAGGTGAGAGTTATGAAATTAGGGGTATGAAACCCATATTTTGATTTTGATTCCCGTCTATCAAACATCAAGAATGGGAATGAAACAGATTTCATTTCCATTCCAGCCTCCTAAACCCGCCTACCAAGCACCCCCTAAAACTTCCTAACCCAGTTTAGTAAAATAAACAAATATATATATATATATATAAAGAGAGAGAAATTTTAACTTGCAAAATCTTATATGCCTGATAGTGAATGTCAGCTGATGTGGCCTCCTGACACATCATTGACTCAAATTTTGTAAATGCTCTCTTCTCTCGCCTGCATACAGTCTCTCCTGCATGTAGTGTGACGCTGTTTTCAAAAAAATATTGTTGCGCATAGCTGTTATTACTCTACATCAGAGCTGCTTTTTTAAGAATAGCTCCGCGAGCTAAACAGCTTCGTGCAGTACTATTTTTTTAAAACAGCGTCACACTACATGCAGGAGAGAAACTACACGCAAGTAAAGAGAAGAGAGAAGGTTTAAAAAATTTAAATTAATGCAATATCAAGAGGTCACATCGGCGGTCGGCCTGTCGCCGACGATATATAAACTTTGGCCATGCACAGGGCAGTTGGCATGAGAACGATGTATTGTAGTTGAAAGAGTTTTACATGCTGTCAACGACGATTGGCGTGTGACTTGGTAACCTGAGATTTTAACTGAAATTAGTGATGGATCTTTAAAGAAACTAGTGATGGATCTTTAAAGAAATTAGTTGTGCTTAACCTGAGATTTTAACTGAAACTAGTTACATCAGATTCCAGTAAGTTTAACTGAAATTAGTTGTGCTTAACCTGAGATTTTAACTGAAACTAGTGATGGATCTTTAAAGAAAGACAAGTCGATACGCCAATTGGGAAATTTTAAAGGGAGGGGCCAATAATTCAAAGTTTCTGGTGCATATAAAGTTCGACCCATAAGCTAAGTTGAAGTTTCACATGAAAAACTTGCTCAGTAATCAACAAAAATACAAGCTCAGTATTTGACAAAACAAGTTTGATAGAATTGAATAGAAAGTTTAAATTCCATTTCAACAATAAACCTAAAACTCTCAACAAATCTAGGATTTTCTCATCAAGTCGATAACAATTGAGGCGGCCGAAATCCTGCAGAACACAAGATGTAAAATGTCAAAGAAATGGTACTTGGGAAAAATAAATAGTTAATAAATGTTCAAGCTTAGGCATTTAACGGTTCCAGAATTTTGTAAACTAACAGCTAAGAGATTGTTGTGAAATAAGCCAAATGGCTCTCGTTTGCAATTCATATATTTGCTCATTTCAATATGTATTTGCTTCAAAAGTAAGGTATTTGTTTGTTGGTAGAACAGAATGAGAATATAACAACAATAATAAATCATACCAATGTCAACTATATTGTCTGCTCATGTTCTCTGAAAGATTTCTAGTTTAATTAATATCAACTTTCTAAGATTATTTTTATCAATCATCTTTGATTTCGTCTCATTGAGCATATTCATGTCTACAACTATGTTTACCATCTACCATACACCGAGACTGTACCAAAATATAGAAACACGATGGGCATAAAAACAACGAACAGAAGAACATGTAAATAGGAAAATAATTATAGTAACACAGAACCTGAAAGAAGTATCATCATGAATCGGCTAAATCAAGAATGATTTGCACAATCTTGGTTGATGTGCACAATTTAGGTTCAGTTCGATATATAGCCATTGAGCAACATTCAATTTAGGTTGAATTTGATAATACAACATTTCTTTTTCCTTTAACATAAACCTTCATCTCTTTTATAGTGTTCTTAAATCTCATTCCAATTGAGTGCGGCATGTTTTTATATCTCTGTTATCCATTCCTATTGACTGTCTAGATCTTTTTTGTCCTCCATTTCTCCAGGAATAAAAGACGGCCATCTGGTTTCATTCTCAATGTGATTCATTCCATCTTATTTTTCTATAGGATAGCATGTTCCCTAAATGTTGTTATTTGTTCCTAGAGCAGAAGAAAACAATAACCTAAACTACATTTATTCCTCAAAAAAAAAAAAAAAAAATCCACCGACAATGTCAGTCTATACAAGTATGTTCACTTAGTTGATCCAGATAAACAACTCTTGTTACCAAATCAGTGTCTACCACAGCCACGCACATGGGAAAAGATGATATAATATGTTCTCATGACAACCTATTGCATCCAGATGAAAATTTAGAAAATAGTCAAAGCTGACAATATGAATCTTGGCACTGAAGTCTCAAATGTGATTGTTTTAATTTAGAGCAACATTTAATCACTTAGTGACTTATTTTCACATAGAGCATAAATCAACAGGAATTAAAGCTTCTATGAGAATTCAATCAGATTCGATGTCCCTGATCTTCTTTCATGTTGCATTGTAGCCATTCTTTAAACCAAAGATTGTAGACAAGAAAACATTTTGACTTATGATTTGAACATCTAAAGCTCAGAAGCTTAAATCTAATCCAGAAACACAAATTGTGCCACATTGTTTTACAAAACACATTGGCTACATATGTAGGCAAGTTCATTAATATCCAAATTTATTAGTTTACACCATCTAGACGAATGATTGGTCTCATGTGGGGAGAAAGACATGGTAAACAACACAAAATAATCAGATGATCTGGTTATACATACAGCATACTTTGTTAGGAAAGATATATAATATATGCATTTCATTGTGATCCCACCAAAAATTGTTCAAATCTTCAGTTAGCAATCTAAATCATATAGATTTACTAGATTCAATCAATCATACTCTATTAAGCAAAAAATTACAGTAAAGTTAATTAGTTAACCACTTATCATGTTAGGAAAGAATTTAATTTATAATTATATTAAATTGGACTACTGCACTTGTCTATTTGGGACCAACAAACACTGAACCTTCTAACTTCAACACGCCTCCTCACAGTCATCATGTATCTACAATGTTTTTTTTTTTAAAAAAGATTTAATCCAGACCTAAATAGCAAAGTTGATTGTTAACCACATAGCTCAAAAGCCCAAAATTTTATTTTATATTTATATAATGGATCACCGCGCTAGTCTAGCCTCAACAGATTGCACTTGAACCAAATTCACTATTTGGAGCCTGCTAGCTTCATCAGATTTGCAAACGAACTAAATTCACAATCTAGTTTAAATTGAATTCTATCCAATATAAAGAATCAAAATGATCAAGAATGAGATTACTTATCTTAAAAAATGCTAGCAATGTCATGAATGGTTTCAAACAACAAGATGTTGGAGCATGTGGGGATTGGGATGACTTTGAGAAATTCAATGGTAGTTATTATAGTGATGGCACTATATTAATTCTCTTTCTTATACTTATAGAATAACCTTAAATGCCAATCATTGAAGTTTTGTGCGACTCTCATGTTTTATTAATTGATAAATTTTTTATAAATTGATAAATGCTAATCTCCAATGAATAAATTATGCTTATGCAAATAACAATGTTTCCAAGCATAATTTGTAGAATCACAATCCTATGCAGGATCGATTTGGGGTCAGAATTGGATTGGTTGGGATCGGATTGTAGAATCGTACGATCCTACCAAAAACCCTTAAAATTTCATAATACATGATTAATAATTAAAAAATTATTTACATATAAATAGATTACTAATTTGCATTTATATTTAATTATTTACCATCAACACCTCAAATTACAGTATTACATGTACAAATTTAAATTAACTAATAATTTAACTATCATTCTTGAGCAATAGTACTCACTACTCAATAATAGTTATA
>JBAMIB010400040.1:0-10059 GCA_037177415.1 Kaempferia rotunda | reverse complement strand
CTTGGCGGATGAGCTTCCGCCGACCGGCCTAGGCACTTGGAGAAGACTTCCTTTTTGAGGCGTTAATTCTGTATGTGACTTGTCTGACCGGCTGATGATCTGTTCGGCCTTTACCGACTGGCTGATGCATTTTCTGGGTCAGACCAATCTACTCATTCGTTTGATGATTTGGCCTTTATTCAGACCGATGACACAACCTATTAGTTGACTTGACCAGGACTTTTCATGCTGACCTGACCCCCATTTTTATCGACCGGATCAATAAGAATATTAATTCTTAGGCAGTAGAATATAGTAAGCATTGAATATGAATCAACATTCTTCTTTTGAAGTCCTCGACCTAAACTCATGCAGATTGACGCTGAATGACCTTCTTTCCTCCTACAGAGCAGCTTAATCTACCTGTCTTTGATATCTGCTGCAAATGCAGCTAATGTCCTTTTCATTAGGAATATGATGGCTTGATTGAAGAACGTAATAAATCAACCTACATTAGTCCCTTTCCTAGTAAATTTATGTGTCAGCAATGTCCAGGTTTGATCAGCAAGCCGATGCCTGATTATGCCCCATAGGAAAGGAAAGCTGAAGTATGAATCTGAGTGCTAATTCACAATTTCCTAGTTTTCTTTGAGTACGCATTTAGGTTTTGATTCAGCATGTAGTTTAGATTCATTGATTTTCTATGTAATTTGACCCTTGTACTGTACTACAACCCTTATAGATGATGATGTAGACCAGATTAACACTTCTTTAGTATATGATTTTCTATGTAATTTGACTGCTGCTTTTGATCCATTATGAATGAATTTTATAAGGTAACTATTCTTAAACCCTTTAAAGTTAATTTTTTATTCATAAACTTGTCGTCTTTCTCTTACATGATAAACGAAGTTTGAGTGCTCCTCAAATTAAGAGATGGATGAAGAAAATCTTTAAAAGGACATCTGATCATGAATGCTTTAATTCTATATTACTATATTTCTCATATCATATAATTTGCTATTTATGATTCAGAGAGCTGCTGAAGCAGAACTGCTGTCAAAGTTCACATATGGAGGTTAGTCTTCCTATCCTGATCTTCTGTATTAATGTAGAATTGATCGTTTGGTAGTCTCATTGACGGAGAAATTTCTTAACACCATACCGTAGCAAATTTTTTTTTAAAAATTGCCTTTTTGCAGGAGTGATTCTCAGACCGGGTTTTGTACACGGAACACGCCGAGTTGGGAATATGAAGATACCTCTAGGCCTAATAGGATCACCGTTAGAGAAGGTACAGTCCATCATCTCTACATTTGTGTCTGCGGGAGAAATTGAAACTTGAACTCACCTTGTTTCTGTGTCGAGCCACAGGTTCTCCAGCATGTAAAGCCACTTAGTAGCTTGCCGGTTGTTGGTCCTCTCTTGACACCTCCAGTTAATGTCACCTCTCTTGCAAAAGTTGCAGTACGGGCTGCTACTGATCCGGTGTTTCCTCCTGGCATCGTTGACGTATATGGCATTCTTCATTATGGTGAACAAAAGTGACAATCTTGTCCTTTGTCAAATTCATCTGAAGCAGCAAAACTGTAACTCAAGCTTTAGGTTTGTCAATAATTTGAGCTTTGCTTGGCTCATTCATAAAAGGTTCACATACTCTTGAGTTCTTTAGGAGAACAACTTTCTTCCTGAACTGTCTTTCCATTTTGTTTTCACATCGTCTGTCTGTGTTACGGGTAGTATTTCTTTCCTAAGGTCTTCAGCTTTTGGAACAACATGGTATCGTATCAATGTTCTTTAATGTGCTATTTCTGCTTTCTCGTTCGTTTCAGTTATGACAAATGTTTGTATTCTTTGACAAATGCAGTATAATCTACCTTCATTTGAAACTAGTGGTGAATTGTTTACTCATTTTACTTTGCCTTCACTTGTTCTTCGAGTTGTAAAGAATCAAATGCATTATACTTAAAATTGTTCATCATCTGAAAGAACTACTAAGGTTTTTATAATCTCTCATTTGGAAGCTAAATCTGATGCTTAATCTGTGTGGCCATGAGTTATTGTTACATATGCAAAATAGTTTCTCTGTTTATCAAATTGCTTGGTGAAAATTACTTCCCTTTTCATTGAACTATGAAAATCACAGCCAAGAAAAGGAGACGGATAAGAAGAACAGTTTCCGAGCATGGGCAGCGGATCGATCAGGTTCGTGTATTTAATGTGTCAAAATGCAAGTTTCCGAGTATTTATTGATCGGAATCTTCGTTTCATGTCCTCTATTTTTAGATAAGAGGTACTTAAGCATTCAAGGCTCGGGTGCGATCGACATGCACTTAACGACCTTTTCTAAGGTTCTTTTGTTTCGCAATAGTCGGAGTTGGCTCTCCGACAACCTTGTTGTTGGTTACAACACAAGTAGAACGGTTTCCTTAAGCTAACATCGAACAAGGTCCTCTTAGCCATCCAAACCTTAAAATAATTGTGTCTTGGTTAGCCATGGCCCACTCCCAAACTTCTTTTACCATCTATAAATAGCTCCTCTTCCCTTGTTGCACTTCATCAACTCCTCTTACACACTAAATACATACAACACAATGATCCCTTCATTGGAGTCATGGAGGTCTCCGCTTCCTTATCTCTTCGGAGCTCTTGCGGCCATGGTGGGCCTCATCGCCATTGCGCTCATCGTGCTCGCTTGTACAAGGTCCAAGTCACCCGCCCGCGACCCTGAATCACCGTGCCCGCAACAAGTTGTCATCCTTCCCTTAGACAGGGAGCCCAAGATTGTGGCCATCATGGCTGGGGATGACTTCCCCAAGTTCATCGCGAAGCCCCTTGTTGGTTTGAATATTTAAGACTTCTCGGGCGATCAATTTTGTTCCATCCTTTTTGTTTTTTTTTTTGTTTTTGTTCCGAACAAATTTTGTTTTGAACCTGTACTGAGTTTATGAGCTTGTAGAAGCTTGATGAAATGGAAGTTGAGTAAACATACTCCTTTCGATAAACTCTACTGACAATATAAATTTATCCGTCATCAAACTCGATATAAAATCATATTGTTACGATTACTAAAATCTATCTACTGAACTCATGTTTATTTGATAGAAACAAAAAACCTTGAGAACATATATACTTAGAATTATATTTAAACTTTTCCCATATATTCTTGCCTTGAAATTTGATTTGTTTTACACTTTTACTTTTCTATTTTAAAAAAATAGAAAAAAAAATATTTATGAAATGGAAAAATGATAAAGGGAGCTTTATCCAATGGTAAAGTTATTGCTGTGTGACCTTAAGAGTGGTCTCAAATTCAAATTACGGAAACAATCTTTTGCAATGTAGTAGATAAGGTTGCATACAATTGGTGATCTGATTGTTTCTTCAGACCGTACTCGCCTTTGTCAAATGAAAAAAGATACTTTTTTTTTTATTTCCATCAATCATATTAAGCCATAGCAAATTTAGAGTGATGAATCTATTCCTCCCTGTGCCTCCCATAAACAAAAGAAAAATGCTTCCTTTCATATGGTGGTTGTTACTTACATTCGTTTCATTTCATTTTGTTTCGTTTCGTTTCATTTCATTTCATGGAATTGTTCTCCTTCCAATTGTTATCCATGAGAAAGGATCATGAAACACTCTCCCACTTCAACATATATCAATTCAAAAACAAACTTCTCCATCAAAGTGTTTGTCCACTAGATGACACTTTTTCGCACCCAATCATTATATTCCATTGCGAGGAAGATGAGTGATTTTTAAGGTCTTTTGTCAAACAAGGCCCTTGATTATTAGAAATATCCAAAACAACTAAGTCAGTAACATTAGACGCAACTAGATTCAAATCAAGTTGATTTGAAGGCACCTAAGCCAATCATATCACACAACAAGTTGATTTTAAAGTTAGTTTGTAGCCGTGAAATACAAGTCCGAAGGCACATTTTGGTAAAAAAAAAAAACAAATGGATTGATAGAAAATAAGTTGATCTTTTCTAGGGTAGAAAAAATATCGAAAAGTTTGATATACCATATATACCATACCAATATATACTGTTTATATACAAATCTTTGATATATTAAAAATTTTGATATTATATCTTACCAAACTTTTCGATATTGGCATTGGTATAAAATTTACTATTTTTTTTGTATTTCAATAATACTAAAATACTAAATAAATTCTTTTATACCCCTAAAAATTCATTATAAATCAAGGGGTATTGAATTTTAAAATTCATCCACAATATAGTGTTGGATTTTAAAAATTAGAATTGTTGGACAAATGAATTTCAAAATGTATTTTCAATATATATATATATATATATATATTTTTAAGACTGTTGTGTTTATAATAATTTAATGTATATTTTAATAATTTAACATTTACAAATGAACAATATGAAATTTATACTATACTAAAATTTGATATATTTGTATGATATCAATATAAATTTTTCTTATACCAAAATTTTTAATATGATATCATATGTAAAATTCAAGTATTAATCCTTTCTAATTATTAAGGAGTTCTTTGGTAGAATATTTTCTTTTCATTTTTTTTATTTTTAAGCACCAAATATTATTAAAATACCAATAATAAAATTTGGTGTTAGATTGTGTTTGTTGAGGAAGCGGCGCATTGGAGTCGTTTTTGCATGGTGGTGAGATAAAGAAGCCAAGGAGATGCTTAAAGTGGTTGTAGCTTTTGCTTTTTACATCTTTAAACGCCAGTGGGGAGCATTTCACATCCATCATCATACTTTCCACTTTGTTCACAATTACATTTTTCAAAAATTATTTTTGTTTTTTTGTTTTTTGTTTTTTGTTTTTACTTTTAAAAATAATAATACTTTAAACATTTATCCAATATCCAAAATACTACTTTTAAATAAGGAACTTTAAATAGAAGAGAAAAGGGATTTATAGACAAAGAACTACTACACTCTTCTTTATATAATATTTAAGTTAGATTGATTCTATCTAATAACTTAACAACTTAGACCTAATACTTTTATAAATTTTCACTTTACCATCCAAATGTATTTCATTTTGGATTTCATCATCAAATTTATTCCTAATTTTAGTTAACATTTCTCAATTTAAAAAATGAGCAAGCCAAGTGGAGACCACAAATTTTACAATAAGATGGCAAGGCACAAACCAAAGCAAGTGGGTTTTAAAAACTAAGTGAAGTGACTATCCACCTCATCATCACAACTAAGGATGCTTCCTTCACCTTGCTATATAGACAAAAAAAATATATAAAATTAAACAAACAAATCCATTGTTAGATTTGATTTTTCTTTTCTTTTACTTAATGAATATTTTAGAGTAGACATAGTAACACAACTATATTTGCTATCAGAACAATTGGGGGGAAAAAAGCTACAACATCAATTTTGTGCTTAACTAACTAGAAAGAATCAAATTCTTCCACTTTATCATATAGTGACATCTTGGTGTTTAGTTTTTTTTTCAATGGGAAAATAATCATAATGATCTTATCTCCATCATCATTAATTGAAACAAGAATCTTAGTGTCTCATTGCACAAAAATTTACATTTTGTAAATGGAATATGATATTTGTCTCCTATTTTATTTGAGATTTTTTTTGAATAATAATAATAATAAATTTGTAGTTATGTCCAATTCCATAGTTTGTGTTATCTCCTCCTAACATTTTGTTTATTTTCTCATATAATATAGATGTCAGTTTATAGTACTAATAAATCAGGAAAAAAATATATATTTTTTTTAAATTCAAAATATCAATAATTAATCAAATTCAAAAGTTCTTGATGTGCTTAAAAGTGAAGGATTATATTGGCTAGTTTGAAATTGAAGGATTATATTAGCAATTAATTATTTTTATTACAAAATTAAGAAGGAAGCCTTATGATATTTGCCTACTTATGTGTCTCACATCAATACATTTACATCGCAATAAGAATTTAATGGTTAAGCTTCGACAAGAGATACAAAAGAAACTAATTACTACTATTAAAAGGCATACTCAGTACTCCAATTGCCCCTAGGGGTAGGGGTGGGTTGAATTGATCGATAGAATTATCAAATCAAACAAGAGCATATCCTCACAAATTTAGGAGAAATGTCGTATCATATTATGGCCTGTTTAATTTTCTAATTTATCTCTCTATCAATGACTATAAAACGGACTGCATTGGACATACAGAATCAACATCGAATTATCTAAGGAGAGATGATGAGCAAGATAGTTCAGTGGATGATGATACAGACATGAGATACACTAAATGTAATCTTTGTGAGCTTCCTTCCATTTCTCTTTGGGTGCTCAAGGATAGGTGGCATCGCCAAAAAAGAAAAACTTACAAACTCATTTACATGAATGTATTGGATCCAACCTCTACACTCGATACAGAGCTTCATAGCACTCCAATAGTGTACAGCTTCCATGCACGGGGAAAACTCAGCTAACGGTCTTTTACAGATACTTACTACCATAGTTCCAAAGATTCTTGTTACCAAGAACAATGTGATAAATGAATGAGTAGGGTTCCAATTCAAAAAAGAAAAATTTTCATTACTATGGCAAGTATTTACATGGAGGAGAATGTCACAAAAAATATTCTCCAGAATTGCCACATTTAGGCATGCCTATAATATTAGGCACTACAAAAAAAATAAGAGAAAAAAACAACATAATCGACAATGTACGCAGAAACTAGGGAACACATTGCATGGGGGTTGACCATTTACAAAAAATAAAACAAAAAAAAAAAGGAACTACATGGCTAGGATATCTTAGTGTTACAGCAAGGAAAAGTCAAACAGTAATTAAGAACAATTAAATTTAACATATCAATAACAGGGTGTCATGGTCAGCTAGCTAAAACCCATCATATGCCCTTGAAGGACCACACATCATTTATCTGATTCACTAATCTTGCATCATTTATCTTAAAAAGCTGCATAAAAGTACCATGACTGATTGCATATCATAACTGATGTAGTATCTTAGCAAAATGTGTCTCAGCGGAATAATCACACTAGAAAAGTCCCACAATATCATTTATAAGATCACCAGCAGCAAGTTCATTTTAACTTAAGCATCGAGTACCAAAGATGTGTTGACTAGGTCAATACTGAAGACCAGTAACAGGCCAGCGAACGCCCGATAGAGAGGTGAAGGCACCAGAGTAATTTCTAGCTGCAATTATAAAGTGCACGGTCAATGCCAATGAAAACAACTGTATCCAAAAGAAAGCTCAGATTAAAGAGGAGGCTACGATACAGCAAATATTTGAGGAACAAATTGTATATCATATAAAAAGTTACCAAAGCATGATCCAATTGAAGCAACTGCTCTATCAATGGTCCAAGAAGAATTGAGGATACCATGCCCACATGATTGCATACCATTACAGGGTTGCATATCAAGAATACATTTGTTAGCTTACATCTTAATTTGCTTAGGTATTCTAGCTTTGGATTGTACATCAAAAGCATATAACGCAAGTAGTCAGTCTCATAATTGGAATCCACATTGATGTTTATGGTAATTACATATTTGTGTTACTGGCTATATCAAATTATAACAGGTGTATTTAGATTATGTGGTCATGATAACTCAGAAATTAAGGTACACGTTAGAAAAATTGTCAGTAATCAAGGTCACCTAACAAATATCAGCAATGTGTTTGTCCTTCCCTCTATGAGCTCTAATAAATGCTGCATCACTAGTGATATTAAAATCATTTTTGATTACATTGATGCCAAATTCCCTCTATCCTTTCATCTTAGTCTCTGGCAGATTCAACTACTCTGGCTATAAAATCTATTGGTATCTTTAAAAATGTTAATATACCATTTCAACCTATTTTCTAAAAGTTTATCATCTATTGGAGCTATCAGTTATACCCGTAGTTATTAAAAGCGCTCACCTCGCTACAATTAGGCGCAACCAGGTGAGTCTCTTGCGCCTCGTCGCCTTAAGCTTGCACCTTGTGAGAGGCAGGCGCGCTTAAGGCACTTGGTCTTACAAAATCAATGAAGATTCAACTATACAAATCTAAAAGTGATGATGATAATGATATGATTAAGAAAGATAATGAAGATTTTGATGATCTAGATATTTGAATTTTTTTTTAAATTTGAATTATATGTATAACGTATTTATTTACTAGTGAATTTTATATTTACATTATTGTTTAATATTTTATCCACTATAGTTTTGTTAGTGAAATATTTTATTAGAAATTCCCTATATATGTTTCAATTATATAAATGTATATCCAAAAAGTCTTGCTTTGTAAGGCGTGAGCCTCAGTTTGTGCATCGCGCCTCAGCCCCACAACACTTATGCACTTTTAGGCGTCTCACGCCTTAAATAATTATAGTTATACCTAATTGGTTGTGAGTATTAGCATTATTTTACTCTATAATTTCTAGTAACTACGAGCATCCATTTTATAATTTGTTACTTCCTACACTGTAAATACTTTGATCAACAAACCATGTTAGATTGTACTAAATGTTATAATATTTTCATTTTAACTAATAGGAATATGACAATCACATAAGACTAAGAATACCTTTCAATCACCCATTCCTTATTCTATTGATACTCATTCATTATCCTGTCAATCACATCTTCATCGACATCACCTTCTTTTTAATAATAATTAACAAATTCAGTATATCTATATGTTTTTCTTAGAGAGATTTTAACTATTTCATTGATTCATTTCACGTTATTTAAACAATATTTCATATCTACAACATAAGGAAATCTGGGACACACACACACACACACACCCCTAAATTTTGAAGTGAGAATGTAGAATGCATGGATCAACATTATAGTGGTGGTAAACATTTCTTGATGGACTTGTTAATAACATGGACTAAGAAGTATTTCATTGCATGATAACCACAATATATATATTTCACATGTTCATTAGCCAAATCTAATGACTTGCATATGGGATCATATTATCCACAGAACTATAAGCCATCAAATCATCAGCATCAGTTTGTTCTTATTATGACAATCAAAATGTATTAAAAATTTAATATTTCATAAAACATGATGAGTTTAAGGTAGTAACCAACAGAAAGGAAATTATTTTAACTTAATAACATTTGTAAACCGAACTCTGCCTAACAGTCTAAGAACCTACACCCTATAAGTGTGCAATGCTACACATAATCATGTAGGATCAATTTGGCAATTGTGATACAACAATAAAACAGAGAATGCATTAAGACCATTCATATGTTTATTTTAAAATAATTACTAAACCTAATAACAAGCTGATTTTTTATTCTTAAAAACCTCTAGCAAAGAGATACTGTTGAAACATTGATTAGTGGTGTGCTTTTTATTATTCTTATGGAAGACTTACCAAGAGATCATATGGACTATCATTAGCATATAATATATATAACTAGATAGGAGAAAAAAATGCTTACTTCTTCAATCTGGTGACTGAGCCAGGCCCTTATAAGAACTCTCAGGTATCTAGGACTAGCAGCGAAACCAACTACTAAAACTTCCAATCTTTTGACTAGAGAAAGTTGCAAAGGGCCTGAATCATTCAGGTGTCTGGCGGCGCCTTTTTGAATGTTCAACCTCCCGTGACTTGCTGCGAGGCCTAGACGATCTTCCTCTAGCCCAGTCCTCATCACGCTCTGGTTCACGATCCCTGTGCCTATAGCGATCCCCATGCCTATCTCTGTCATCTCGATGCCTATCACGTTCACGATCAAACTCTCGCTCCCTTTCCCTATCCCTATCCCTATCTCTCTCCCTGTCTCTGTCCCTTTCTCTTTCCCGCTCCCTCTCTCGATCCCTCTCCCGATTCATTTCCTTTTCTCTCCCTGAATCTCGTTCCCTCTCATCACGGTGTTTCCTCTCCTGCCAATCTTGTCCAGAACCCATTTCCTTCTCCTTTTCATGTCTTCTTTCTGGAGCACCATATCGATCTCTTTCAGTTATCCTCTCTTTCCCATGGCTCCCTTCTCCATACTGTTGATCAGATGCAGCATCCTCCCCATAGCTTGATTGCTCTTCACCGCCCCAACCACCCATGTTG
>JBAMIB010400032.1:0-10062 GCA_037177415.1 Kaempferia rotunda | reverse complement strand
GGGGACAAAAAGATATTGGGACATAAGATTTTATCTGCAGAGGGATAGCCTTCATGTGGCGCAAATCTGCCTTTTACGTTTTTGGTCAGTGGGACACTGGGACTCTTTAGTTCCTCCCTAGCTATCATCTCTCCACATATATTCTCAAAATTGGTATGGCGAGTAATTCCATAGATGGAAAGGGCACCTGTAGCTCTCAGTAACGTGGAGGAGTGTTAAAAATAAATCTGATTTGACTATTTAATTTGAGTCGATCTAAAAAAATAAGTTCGGATTGGAGATTTTCAGGTTCGGGTCAAGTTCGAATTGGAGGGTTTCGGATTGAAAATTTTTGAATTGTATTCGAGTTGAGTTCGGATCGACTCGAATTTAGGAATTAGTTAATTTTTTAAGGTTAAATTAAACTTTATTTTAAAAATTAAGATATTTTTATGTCTATGAATATGTATGATAGTAGTATAGTACTACGATAAAAGTTCAAAATTATTAGGAAAATAGTAAAAAAAAAAAAGAAGTTAATGTGGAATTTAGTTATACGGATTGTCCCAGTCGGATTAGAATTAGTCAGGTCAGTTGGGTTCGAATTAGGTTGAGGAGTTTCGGATTGAACTCGGATTCAATCCCCTTAGTTATATACTACTTCCAAAACCTATCTGCCCTTTAGCACGTGCTTATCAGGTGCATCTGCCCTTGTTCTTTCTTCCGCTATTGAGTAGCCTGAAGAGGCTTCAATGCTTCGCCGGCGGCTGGGAGAGTGAAGCGGGGGCGATGGAGGCGATCGAAGTCGCGAGACCCACTGCTCATCAACTTCTCGAGGAGACGAGGATGGAGATGGAGGATGTGGCGTCCAAGATGCTGTTCATCAAGGAGGAAGGGAGTTCCAAATCTGAGCTCCGCGAGCTCATCACCCAGATGTCCCTCCACTTCATCACCCTACGAAAGGTCCCTCTCGGTGGAAGTTTCAATTTTTTCCTACTTTGATTCTAGGGGTTTTAGTGGAACCCTAACTTTCTTCTTCTTCGACTGTTTTGTAGGTCAATCGGTCGATTTTGGTGGAGGAGGACTGCATCAAGGCGGAGACGGAGGCTGCGAAGGGCCCGGTGGATACCACCACGCTTCAGCTTCACAACCTCCTGTATGAGAAGAACCACTACCTGAAGGCTATCAAGACTTGCAAAGATTTCCGGTCCAAGTATCCTGATATTGAGCTCGTTCCTGAAGAAGAATTCTTCAGTAGTGCGCCGGAGGAAATCAAGGGGAAGGCGATGGCGGACGACGTGGCGCATGATTTGATGTTGAAGAGGCTCAACTTTGAGCTATTTCAGGTTCCTGAATTAGTTGTATTTCTGTGAAATTGTTGATTCAACGACAATAGTTTCTGCCACATATCCATGCTGCAGATGGAAGTTTAGTTTGATTCTATCGCTAAAATTCATGCCTCTTTGGTAGTCGTAAACATTTTTCTGTAGACGGATTCATCGGTGGATCAAAAGGAATCACTGTTGATAATGGAAGTCAAGATTAAAAAAATGTGGTATTATATAACAGCTTACTCTCTCTGGTTTCGTTTATATTAGAAGTTTGAAGGGATAGGGAGAACAGGAATTTGCTTCTCCTTTTATGGGAAGCTTTTCATCGAGGGAAGGATAACTTATTCTTCTGCTCCTTTATTCTCCATTATATGTAAATTTTAATTTCCCAAAATTTGGTGGAAATTTACTTGGTAATTGTTGACCCTTATCACTTAATTTGCAAATATTTCTTTGCTTGGCATTTAGAATTAAAATATACCGTCCTTTTGAGAAGTATATAGTTGAAAACAACTGATTTATTTTCAGTTTCATTTAGACTATGGTTACTTGTCAGTTGCTTAGTCTTCTCAGGCAACTTTCTCTTTTGAGTTACCATATATTTCGTTGAGGCATCTTATTCTTGTACCCTCTTCCTGTTGTCGTCCTTATATTCTCTATATCAATCGCAAGTGAGTATTGCTGAAGCACTATTATGGATGTTGAATTTTTAAGGGATTGAGTACATCAGATTTTGAGAATACTGCTGATACCTGTCTTTTACCATTCCAAACTTACAATTTTATTTCTTGTATTATCATGTCATCAGAGAAAGGAACTTTGCAAGCTTCATGAGAAACTGGAACAGCACAAAGCAAGTCTTCTTGATGCCATATCTGGTAGAAAGAAGTTTCTATCAAGTCTACCGTCACATTTGAAATCTCTGAAGAAAGCATCTTTACCAGTGCAACAACACCTGGGGATTTCCCATACCAAAAAATTGAAGCAGCTTCATGCAGCAGAATTTCTTCCACCCCCTCTTTATATAGTGTACTCGCAACTTTTGGCACAGAAAGAAGCATTTGGAGAGAAGATTGAAATGGAGATTTTGGGGAGTGTGAAGGATGCTCAAACCTTTGCTCTGCAACAAGTAAATAAGGAAAATGGTAACTGAGAAAAAAACATTGAAATATTTCCTCCTGAATTATCCGATTCCTTTTTGCACTTGTATTTGTAGAATTGTTGGTAATATTGTTTATTTGTTAATTACGTGGTAGATTTTATTTACCTGTTCTTGACCATTTGGAGTTAACAAGCTTCTAGGTAGAATCTTCTGCCTTCCTCTCTGTATAGGCTTGAAAGATAACAAGTTTTTGATAGATACATGGGCTCAAACTCAATTCTGTGGAATAGCTACTAACTTTGTTACAATTTTTTGTCTGATTTGGGATATTAATAGTGTTCACTTGCTAAGGAGGGTTTATATATTTGCCATTTGATTATTCCGTACATAAAGACCTCAAATTATTGAGCAATTAATAACTTGATCAATCCTTTGCCTAATATTTAAGATGTTTAAAATATTTTAGCATATATCTACTCAAGGACAGCAGGAGTTGATACCACTTTTCTAGCTATATCTTGAGCAATTGAGTCAGTTTATGACTGCAGGCAAAACAGCTGATTGATACCTGGCTAGATGAAGTGTTATATATATATATATATATATGACCGTTGGCACGGGGGGGGGGAGTTGTGAATCACATGTATTTAAAAACTTTTCTTTTCGACTTTTAAAACGAGTGCGCAGCGGAAATATAAACTTGAGAAAATCAGAAAGAAAACATAACATGATTATTTTTACTTGGTTCGGAGCCTTTGGCGACATAACATTTAACTTTAACCTTTTGTCATTCATCAAAACTTGAATTTGGCAATTGGTGCTAACTGCACCAACAATATATGTGTGTGTGTGTGTTTGTTGTGCAGGTTAATTTAGAGCTAAGATTTTGATATTCTTAGTTTAATTAGCTTGGTCAGTATGTTAATGGTTCTTAATTAAGCTTGTTGCTGAAATAAATCATAAAAGTTAACTTTAACATTTCTTGTTTACAAGTGCATACATTGTGTTGGACTAGCAGTTAGTTTGCTTAATTTATAGTGAAATAGTTTAGTCTATAGATGATTCATGGGAGGAAATTATAATGACAGGTTCATTATCAAATCTTGACAATACCAAGTTGGAGGATGATGCTCCTGATGATGATGAAGATGTCCAAAGAAGACGAAAGAGGCCCAAGAAGAATGTGGTGAAGGATAGTGTTGAGCAGGCAGGAATCTGCCAACTTCATCCACTCAAAATCGTTCTTCATGTTTACGATGATGAATATACTGGGGCAAAACCAAGTAGACTAATCACTTTGAAGTTTGAGTACTTGGTAAAATTAAATGTTGTTTGTGTCGGGTTTGAGGATGCAGATGAAAAATCAGACAGCAATATCCTATGTAACTTGTTTCCTGATGATACTGGCTTGGATCTTCCTCATCAGGTATAGCATTTTCTTTTCCTATCATGTTTAATATCATATTGATGTTTTAATTAAGGCACTCTGGTATCCTACTTTGACTTGCATGAAACTTATGTTGTGAACTTTGGAATCATTTGGTGCTTGGATATGACAATTAGTTTGTAATCAATTTAGGGGCTACCTGTCATGGTCGACTTGAACTCATATCTGAAGCCAAGACAATCAAAATTTGTGATTCGCTATATAGTATTTAAATTTCTTGTTGATCTTATACATTTCAATTTTCCAGATGGCTAAGCTTTATTCAGGAGATTCTTTGGCCTTTGGTGAAAAGGGTACATCTTTTCCATACAAGTGGGCACAACATTTAGCTGGAATTGACTTTTTGCCAGAGGTCCCTCCCATCAACGTGAATGGCGAACATTTAAATGCCGGGCTCATCAACGTATCAGATTTTAACTCTGGGCTTGCATTATATCGCCGCCAGAACCGTGTTCAGACCATTTTGCAGAGAATTCGTTCAAGGAAGAAGGCTCAGATGGCTCTTGTGTGAGTCAACGATCCATGAACTTTTGGAACTCCTGAATGTTTATCAAGTTATGAATAATCTGAGACAGTAACTACTATGTATGACTTGCTAGCTGATCCTATTTTAGTTGACAAGCATCTTTCCAATGAACTTTGTGCAGTGCAGAAAGCATTTATCATGAAAGTATTTCAAAATTATCGATTGCTTATGACTGCACATGGTATTCACTTAAGAGTTTTGTTTCTCCTGAATATTGATTGTTATCTGAAGCTGCATTGATTTCTTATTTCATCAACTAAAAGACACGTGGTTGCTAGCACATTTTTTTTAGGTTTGGATTTGATTTGGTTTACAGGGAACAGCTCGATTCCTTGGCAAAGCTCAAGTGGCCTTCGCTAATTTGTGAAAATGTTCCATGGGCCTCGCATACTCCTCTGTGTACCTTGCAAAAATGGTCGCTGGCTGGGCTCCTTCCTGACTCATCTTTCTCAGCTTCTATAGCAGGACAGGCTATAAACAATGTTGATCTCGACATGGACCGGAGATCAGTTACGTCATGGGAGGTAGAAAATGCAAGAGAAGATGGGGAACTTCCAACTGCATTACCTGTTGCAACAATGCCAGTTGATGCTCCAGTCTCCTTATCGAGTGAACCATTGGAGCTTGTTGATCGATCCAGAAGCCTGGCTTTGATGTCAAAGAATGTCACGCCTGTGAGTATGATCAAAACTCGAAGTTTTTCGAAATACGAAGATGAGTTGGAACTTGTACTGGATAGTGATAGTGAAGCAGATGAGCAAGCATACAGCAATCATCTGAATGAAAATGCATCATCTGTGGTTAGCAAACCCTGGGAAGACTCTGCTGCAAAAGAATTTGATTTTATTCTGGGTAGAAATCATGGAAAAGACTGTGTTGTAAAGTTGAATGCTAAGGTAAATGATTTTCGTGCTCTACTGTTTTGCTGATTTCTTTAACTGATTTTTGACATTTCGACAGGTCAAGATCAGCATAGAATACCCTCTAAGACCTCCAATCTTCAGTTTGAGCATCGACTCAGGACGTCTGGAATGGTACAATGTTCTTCGCGCCATGGAAGCCGAGGTATGACTCATGCAGCTTAATCTATTGTTCATATACTAGTTGTGTCCAATAATCCCCAAATCTAAATGACTCATGCAGCTTAATCTTCATATCCTCCGGGTTCTACCGCTCGATCACGAGAATTTCATCCTCGCACACCAAATTCGGTGCCTAGCTATGCTGTTTGATTTTCACTTCGATAAACACGATGCCAAAAGAAAGAACACCTCTGTGATGGATGTTGGATTGTCCACGCCCATCAGTGGAATGATGCTCACGAGATCCGTGAGGGGAAGAGACCGAAGAAAAATGATATCTTGGAATGGTGTTGGTTGTATTCCGGGTTACCCCTCCTAAGATTTGCTGAAGTAGAACTTAAGGTTTCTCTTGAATCTATCCATCCCTAATGTTTTAAGAAGTATTATATAAATCTTTGTCGAGTACACTAAATGAGATCTACTTCTTTTGCCTTTTGTTTTGTTTTGTTTTGTTTAGTCAAGAGATGTTCAACAATACTTCATCTGACATCGATCCATGTCAATGTTGCTAAATTGTCTTGTTGATTGATCATCAGGTTCTCAATGCTTGTGGACTAGTTTCTTGCTCTTTCCTAATGTCGAAGAACTTTAACTTTGGGTTCTTAGTTTAGTTGATTGAACCGATGGGTCTGGTCGAAGGTTCTCCCTTGCATGTATCGTCTCATCTCGTCTTTCCCTCGACTAGCTTAAATTTAGGGTAACTTCAAAATTGAGAGTAACAAAATTATATTCACGAAGGTGATTTGGCATGAAATAAGGGTAATGTGCATTTGAGGTATTATAACATCTACCATTTCATTAAAAAGTGTATGATTTATATGTCATATACACATTATATTAACAATTTCACATTTATTTTAACACTAATACTTATTATTATTTGTTCATATGTCATATATATGTAATATTAAAAATTTAATTTTTTAATTAAAATAACTATTAACTAATCATTGTATGAATTTACTAAGTAACTAATATTTAGTTTCTTTGTTATTAATCTCATATAAAATGTATCACTATTTTAATATTATTTATTAATTTTTAATTATATATTTTTTAATAAAAGCTCATGTTCTCTCACCTCGTGTGCATCAGGTGATAATTTTTTATATAATAAATAACAATGTGTTCATAGAGTTGAACAGTCACATTAGTTTTAACACAACTTTAATGTTATAACACTAATGTTTAACACTAATTGTGCAGGAGTGTTTAGTAAGAAGATAAATATAAATAGGGATAATTTTGTAAAAAAAAATAAATGGATGGCCTAACTTGGTAAATGATTCAGGATTTAGCCTTGCCCAATGCCGAACCAAACGGGGCGACCCGAGTGGAATACCAGTCAACGGTCTAAACTTACAATTTAAAGTAAAATTGTATTCCTAACCAATCAGTACCACCCACGCCTCTTCCTTGCATAACCTGTGCTAGTGGAAGAACGAGTATATATTGGGTAGATTGTGTACGAGTGTAACAAAACTGAAAGGTTATTTTCCTTTCTCAAAGCAGTCAACAAAGACCGAAAACAGGAAGGGACGAGACTAGCAGGAGGAGACCCCAACAACTCCAGCGACGGGCGCCGGCCGTCGCCTCCTCCTCCTTCGACCGGCGTAGAAGTGCATGGATAAGGAGAGAGGATCTCCCTTGACTGGCGTACCTCCCCGCGGCCAACATCGGAGGAGGTGGGCGAGCCTCATCCCTCTGCTTGTAGCCCTCGCAGTCATCGCCGAGATCGCCTTTTCGGGACACATCGACGTTACTGAGAAGGCCTCCAGTATGATAGAGCAGTGGTCGACCTCCTCTTCGTCGTCGTCTTCGTCTTCGCCTTTGATCCCGGAAGGGTTTGTGGATCCGGAAGAGGTCAGGAATTGCGAGGAGTGGTTGGAGAGGCAAGACGCTGTGCCCTACTCCCGAGATTTCCAGAAAGATCCAGTTCTTGTCTCCGGGATGCAGAAGGTGAGAGTTTGCTGATCGTGTTCTCGTTTGCTTTGCGCTCTGAGGAATTTTTTGGATATTTTTCACTAAGAGTTTGGGTAATTGTTGTTTCGATTATAACTAAATCTAGATAGATAAATCATAAGGCGAAATAAAAAGTAAATTTTTGTTATCGGTTTCCCAACACTGCCAGTTGAGCGTTCGTCTTCTCTTCCTCCTCATGTGCTAATCTTAACATTTATATCTAGCAACAGATCATGATATATAGCGTCCAATTGAGTTGCTCCATTATATTAAATGTGTTAAATGCTCTATTTCTGATCCAGGATTGGAGATCTTGCTCAATTGATTGTCATTTTGGTTTTTCAAATGAGAAGGTACCTGATGCTTCATTCGGGTTACCACAAAATCCAGCAGTTGCTGCTGTTCTAAGATCCATGGAGTCATCGCACTATTATCCAGAAAATAGTGTTGACACGGCACGACGGTGGGTAAGCACAGTTTGTTCATTTCATCTTGAAAGATGAAGTTTTTGGATTTTATTTTCAGTTTAGTATCATCTGTGTAATATGACTAGTTCACAACTTCACAGTAGTTTCCTTTTCTTTTCTGTTTGTATGGTCAGTATAATCTAGCAATTTCTTGTGACGATGGCATTTCCTTGTCTTTTGACACTACAACTTGTTAGTTACTTCCTTTAGCTCACTGACTTTAACTTTTACCTAACTCTTAATTCTATGTAATGTTGAAAAGGTTTTTCTTGTCATCATAATACAATTCTCAAAAATATAAGGGTGCGTTTGGTTATCCTTGTTTTTATTTTCATTTTTCTGAAAAACGCGCATTTTCTGAAAAATAAAAAATGACTTTTAGACATTCTCTATTTTTCCAGAAAATACTATTGCTTTTTTTTAGAAAATAGAGGAGGAAAATGTAAACCAAACAATATTTTTTAGAAGACGTGCATTTTCTAGAAATTGAAAATAGAAAACATGCAAACCAAATACTCCCTTAGTTTTTCAATTCGAAGAGCCTTTCAACTGGTGGGCAGTGTCTATTGAATCAGTAGATTGAGCCCTTATATGCTGGAAATTTTCTTCCATTCTTGGCATTCCTTGTCTTGCTCCAATGAGTAGAGCATAAGTTATCATTAACACTTATAGGTCTCCTTCAGTTGGCTCACAGTTATTGATATATAAGTGTAGTAATTGTAGTTTTCCATTCTTAGTTGTTATATTTAGAATATTCTTTATGCTTTTCTCTTTATTTCTTGATCACTTCAATCTTTTGGCATAGTGCAGGCAGACATTTACCGGAGCGAGAAGGATATCATTGATCTTTATGTTATGCTTATGAGATTCTCAAGGTCAGAAGTAGTATGTTAATGCAAGCATTGAAATGTATTACCTCTTAATACTAGAGTTGGTTCTCCAAAGCATCCTTTATATATGGTTATGATGTTTGTTGATGACCATTATATTTTTTACTTTTCTTTAAAATGTACTCAATTGCTCTTATTTTGATGTAGTATAGGGAATAACTCAGCTCACTGAAAGAGGGAAAATATTATTAATTGAAAGATGATCCAATACAAAGATCTTAATCCTTTAAAAGGCCAATGAGGTTCTTTGTATTGTTTTCTGAAAAACTACACACCCAAAATAAGGGCTATCTTCTTGTCCTTCTCAAACCATTTTTCTCAAACTATCTTGTGAGGCCTCTTGCATGTCTTGTATTAAGAACTCTTCAAATGATTATAGGAATTATTTAGATGTGTACATTTAAATAGCCAACTGTCCTTAATTACAAAGTCAACTAAATTGTCACGCCCCATAAGAGTCCTGTCCGACGAAAATCGGACAACATCTCCCATATAACTATGACAATTGGGGCATGGATACAAAGCCAACACGGCTACTCTACCTCGGCCAACATGGCCTAAACACAGAATACACAACTACGCAATTAATAACAGCCCACACGGTTGGAACAAAAGAGATACAACCACGCAGTTTATATAAATAGCCTACTTGGCTGACATAAAGAAAACACGATATTTACTAAATAGACAGCCCACTCGGCTAGAACACAAAAGTTGACAACCTACTTGGCTGAAACCATAAAAACACAGCGAAAAACAAGTGTAGGACACCAAAAACTTGATACGATAAACCACGAGCATGAAAGCTAAATCCAATGTCCAATTTTGTTTATTAAAATGCCAAATCAAATGAAATCTAGATAACAAATGTAAAGTAAGGTAAAACAAGCAAAAGTAAAGTTTGTCCTTATCGAGGACGTGAGACCAGCAGTTAGGCACACTAAGCGACTCGACTACAACTAAATGATACCTGAAAAACATGAAATATACAATGGGATAGTGAGTGCGGGTCACGCAGTGGGTAATAGAAATGATAGTGCATGATTATATAAAATAAAGAGGTCAAAGATATACAGTCTCAATAGAAAATACGAATATGATCATAGACGACATAATCATAACACATACCAGTACAAGTTCAACACATACGGGATAATGATCGGTAACATTCCTAGGTATCCACAACAGAACTATCTATAATCACTTGAACAATCAATGATAACATGTACATGTAATAAAATGACATGTATGAATCATGACAATCATATGCAACAAC
>JBAMIB010400031.1:0-20337 GCA_037177415.1 Kaempferia rotunda | reverse complement strand
TAAGATTAAATTGGGCATCAAACATTTTTTTCATTATAGATGCCCTGTTTTTTTATTTTTAACATTTTATTAAAAGACACTTAGGTTAATGAATTAATCAAAAGGCGTATTATACTTTGATATTTACCAAAAAAGAGCACTTAAATTTCTACTCTTTCCGTTTTACCTTTTCATAATTTATCTCTTCTCTTTTCTCTCTCCTATGCATGTAATTTTTTTTTCCCTTTCTTTAGGATACATGCAAGCATAACAGGTAAGGTTAAGTTTACTTATTTCTTTCGATAAGTGGGTTTTGACCAAAACTCACTGATGGGTCTAGATACCTCAAATTGGACTCATTTCAGGTTCTAGGGGTTTTTAAGATTGCAATGAGTCCAACAATGTCGTCCATTGCATGTTTCGGCGACTCCAGAGGCCGGTATCATAATATCAAAAAAATTAACTAAAACATCTATATCAAACATACGTTGGCCCTGATATGATTTCATATCAGGCCCTTGAGATTATGATTTAGCTTATTCTTTCGACAATATATTTTAACACTCAAAGTCGTTCTTATGTTCAACATGACCTGAAGCGAAAATAAAAAGTGGCCTTTTGTTTTGATAAATAATTGTAATATTCAATTTGCATATAATAAATAAACTAAATACTTAAATAAACCAACAATAATATATTACATCAATAAAACAAAGTTAACAACTATTTAAAATAATTACATAAATACTACTCATCTAGTTGTTTTATAAACAAAAATATTTATCAAATTAATCTGCATAATCTAATTGTCAAACTATTTCTTTTGTAATTGATAACATTACTAACTCATTTAGTATATCTTGTGACATTGTTGATCGAAGATAATTCTTGATTACTTGAAAATAATTTTTTCATGCCTTTGATGACCATTGGATGTTTTCAGCAAATTGGATAACCGATCTATTCCTGATACAAGGAGCAAGGAATTCAATAGGATAATCAAAGAACATTGATCATATGGAATCATCAATAACCACATGATAATGAAATCCTCATAATTCGAAGGAAAAAAGAACAACTTTTGACACGAGCTTGGTACGAATGAGTTTATATTTTACTTTATTTTTTCAATAATATTTCAACACCTTCGGAGACGTCGAAATATGTAATGAGCCGCACCGTTGGATTCCTTATAACCTCATAACCTCGTGGGCTTGATTTGGAATCATATTGGATACAATATGAGCTTGATATGAATACTTTAGCCAATTTGTCGATAACATTTCAACACCACCAGAGACACCGAAATATGCAATGGGTGGCACCGTTAGATTCCTTGCAGTCTTAGAAATCCGCAGGACCTTAAATGAGTATAATTTGAGGTCTCTAGGTCCATCAGTGAGTTTTGACTAAAACTCACTGATGGACATAGAGGACCTCAGACTGGACCCATTTCAGATTCTGTCGATTTTTGATATTGCAAGGAGTCCAACGTCACAGTTCATTGCATATTTTGACGTCTCTGAAGGTGTTAAAATATTGTTGGAAGTATCATCTTCTCATGGGCCTAATATAATTCTATATTAGGCCCAACGTGAACCTGATATGAATGTTTTAGATGTTTTTTATATCATTTCGACATCTTTGGAGACACCAAAAGATGCAATAGACGTCATCGTTGGACTGCTTGTAATCTCAGAAATTCATAAGACTTGAAATGAGTTTAATTTGACATCTCTGGATTCATAAGTGGATTTTAACTAAAATAGATGGATTTAAAGATGTCAGATTAATGCATAAATCTAAATATACTCTTGGTAAATTGTCGTTTTATTTTTCCCAAGAAAATATATCGAATCCTTAAAAAAAAAGCAATTTAAAAAAATTCTCACTAAATTACTAAATCCAGAAGAGACACATGTCGTAATCTACCTCAATCCAAAGAACACGACGGCTACCAAACCCAACCAGTTTTCCACCTCGTTCCCCGCGCGTAGTCAGCCGAGTCAGACAAAATATTGCAAGGATTTGCTGTATTTCTCCAGACTTCAAGCAGTCAACGATTCTGTTCAATCGAAAACCACCATAGGAGGAGCGAAGCAAGAGGAAGAATTCAGTGAGGGGCGACCGAGATGATACAGCGGATCCTCGAGGCCCAGGCACCGCAACGCTTAATGTTCCTTCAAGCAAACGGGATGAAGCATGAATTTAAATAAATAAACTGCCAAAAAAAAAAAAAAACGGGTAGTTTGTTTCGTCGCAAACCAGGGGCGATCACCCCGGAAATCCCTACCGGCTCGTCCCCCTTCCCCACGTCTATCCTTGGATTCTCTTCCTCTCCGTGTTGAATCGGGAGCGAGAGGGTTGGCGAGTGGCGGAATTGCAGATTCGAGTTCGGTGCATGGCGTCGCCGCTTCGGTTGCTGGCGGCGAGGGCGGCCCGAGGGGGGCGGTCGTACACCCGCGGGTTCCCCGGCCGGAAGTTCTCCAGATCGACCTACGCCCTCGCTCTTATGATTCTCCTCGTCTCCTCGCTCGCCCTGCTACTGCTTCTGATCGGGCTCGGGGTCTTCTCCCTCCCCGTCCATTCCGACGACGCTTCCTTCCCTCGTACCCGCCAGGACTTCGTGCGTGAAGTGTAGGCGCTTGATTTGTTGCTCTTGTTGTTAATTTTTGGATTGGAGGGAGACCTGACTGAGCGAGTTCGGTTGGTGCAGGGAGGGTTTGGGGCATCGAGGGCCGCAGTGGACGGAGGTTGTCTCTTGGGAACCGCGAGCGTTTGTCTACCACAATTTTCTGGTTAGTCTAATAAATATTTACTCCTTTTGTGTTTTTTTCACCTTAGCGATTTGGGAGATGGACTCTGGAACTTCGACTACGGTGCCGTTGGCATAAGGCCTGAAAAGATTGCTCTTTTTTTTAGAAAGAAAAATTTTCGAGTTTGTTGCTCCACATGGGTTTATCATATAGGAGACCTACAAGGTTCCTGAAAATTCGAGCGTGGTAACTTGAGATGGTAGTAGGATGCTAGATGGTTGGACGATTGACTTGTTTAGGCCTATTTTTAATTTTGGATGGCTTGAAAAATGTTTATGTTAGTGCCAAATCTTGGACAAAGGTTTGCTTTTAATGATTTGTTTGGTTGAATTTGAACAAAAATATGAAATACCTTTACATGCTTGGACCTTGGTCCTACTTAAAATATAATATATATATCATCTCAATGATTTAGTTCATGGTCTAAAGTTTGAATAAGTAAATGATCTAATGACAATTCGAGATTTTGACACAACATATTTCTTTTTCTTCTTGGAGCTCCTCTTTAAATGACCATATGAAGAATAATTTATGCTGAATTCTGATCACAAATTGTAATATTGACTGGTTCCAAGTTATTAGGCATTTTGCATTTTAAATTCATGCTACCCTTTTTCTTCTGAAGATACATCCATTATAACCTTTTTCCAGCATTGCGTATTCAATTTTGCTAGACCTGGATCCTATTTACTTAAATTGTTAACAAATAAAAGGAAAAATTTGTAGAATTTTTCTAGGGCTTTTCTCATTTGCTTATCTTTCTAGCTGTCCTATGTGGTTTGGATGAGTCTCTATATATGTGTGAAATTTGACTTATCGATCGCAGTCCAAGGAAGAATGTGAGTATCTTATTGAGTTGGCAAAGCCTCATATGCAGAAGTCAACAGTTGTTGATAGCACTACTGGCAAGAGTAAGGACAGCAGGTTAGCACATTGCAGTTGTTCCTTAGAATGAAAAAAAATTTCAGACTACTATTTCTTAACATTCTGTATCTTCATTATGTAGGGTCCGGACAAGTACAGGCACATTTCTCCGTCGGGGGCAAGATAATGTAATCAAGGCTATTGAGAAAAGGATAGCAGACTATTCTTTTATCCCAGTAGGTATGCTAGTGTGATGTCTTCTTTCTGTTAGAGGTGGAAAAGTTTTAATCTTTTTCCTAGTGATAGATGCACCTAATGTTCTATTTTAGACAATGACAGAAGGAAAATAGGACTCAAGGATATGTAGAACTGGTGGAGTTGGCATGAAAAAAAGGACATGGGGGCAGTAGTCAAAACCTGAAAATTGCAAAGCTTATTATTGAAGTATGGTAGAAAGTAGAATTATATAAGTTTTTAAGAAACAAAAATTTTGGGGAAAATAACAGAATGTTTTGGACCAGAAACCATTGGAGTTGTGTGGTGGCTTTGTGTTTGACTATGATTGTATATTTTTCACAGTTGTTTCTTGTTTAATGCATAAGTTCTTGATCTCTATTATATAAGAGTTTTGATTTTGCTTTTATTACAGAGATTTGTGTCCAAGACGAAGCAATTGTAAATTATGATGCTGTTGGAGAATTATCATAATATATAAAAGTGACTGCTAAAAAGCTGCATACACTTATTTCTTGCAAAAATAAAATGGTTATCATTTTACTTGATGCAAAAAGCGCAATGCTCAATTGTGAGATAATAATTGTGAATGCTTTCTGGTAAAATTGGCTTGTATCTGAGAGGTGTGTTAATTAGGTAGATTTCAAATGGGACCTTGCTACTCATTAAAGGTTATTTATTCTGTTCTTGTTAGTGATTTTTACTGATTGGTCTAGATTCCTATGAGTTCAAGCATTCATTACTAATTTAATGATGATCATTCTGTTTTGTTCATGATTTAATTGACTCATCTAGACATCTACTTGTAGCTTGTTATTTGCTTTGCCTTTTTCACTATGGTTGTGCCTTAATCTATTATCCATATTTTGTAGAAAATGGGGAAGGGCTTCAGGTTCTGCATTATGAAGTTGGACAGAAATATGAACCTCACTTTGACTATTTCTTTGACGAATATAACATTAAGAATGGAGGTCAGCGGATGGCTACTGTTCTAATGTATCTGTATGTCTCGGTTCTTTACATCTTCAATATCTTTGTGTTTTTATGTTTTCTTCAAGTTACTGGAAATGATGTTGCAATTGTTGCTGTTTTATATTTGTATGTATAGTTCAGATGTTGAAGAGGGCGGTGAGACAATTTTTCCCAATGCCAAAGTAAACAGCAGTTCTTTACCATGGTACAATGAGTTATCAGAATGCGGAAAACAGGGTCTTGGTCTTAAGCCAAAGATGGGAGATGCATTGCTTTTCTGGAGTATGAAGCCTGATGCCACTATAGACCCGTTGAGTTTACATGGTTAGTTACTTCTTACTACTATTCCAGGGAAATGCTTTTGGGCAGAGTTTCAATCTCTGAAGAAGCATTTGTATTTGTTGCATTATTTGTTGCTTATGCCTGAATTTTAGCCTTTCAGAAATCTGATCAATTGGTTATCCATTTCGATGATGCTTACAGGTGGGTGCCCTGTGATCAAGGGAAATAAGTGGTCTTCTACAAAGTGGATGCATGTACACAAGTACCGTTGATGCAAAGGTATCCTTTTTCTTAATTAAATTGGTTTTTTTTTTCATTGTTTGATTTCTTAACCATTTATTCAAGTTCAAAAGTTTGTTTTAGAGTAAAATTGTTTTCAATATATTGTCTTGGTGATCACACTTTGTGCAATGCTTTATTTCATTCTACAACAAGTATTTGGAATACACAGATTAGCTGATGCAGAATTTTTTAAGTAGAAAAATGATTTAGAGCTGAAAAGGTAAAACAGGGAGGAATGAATTGTAGGGTAAGAAGGATAATCCCATGATACTTTAAGGTAACTTGTCATTAAGCTCGTTCAACCTCTGTTGCACCCTCAAGTGGGTCATATGGAACCTAGACAACCACAAGACCATCTCTCGTCAGCACCTGCTGGGCCGAAAAGTTATCATTCACCAAAACTACATACCACAAAAATTAGTATAACATTACTACCACAATCACTAAATCACACCACAAAGAATCTGTTAATTAAAAGCTCAAACTACTTGAAATCTTCATACGCAAGTTCTTGGATGGTTCAAAAATATAAGGACAAACCTGGGTATCAAAACATATATAGAGCTACATCTACGTGAGCAAAATGTGATGAGAAGGATAACATCATGCTATGCATGAAGAATAATTAAACGAAACGATCCTATGATACTGCATATTAGAACCACATGGGATGATATCAGCATATTAAACCCACCTAAGAGCTCAAGGGAAATCTGCCATGTTATATATTAAATTAATCTTCACTGGAGTTGCTCCAACTGCCAGTTGCTAGCCAACCGTTGGCGATGGGCTGTCGGGATGGTTCTGGTAGGTTTTGGCAGCCAATCATTCACCAGTAGTATATTCCAACGAATACTCCAGTGCAGGCAAAGGTAATTTTTTAAATTTTATGAAAGGAGTTTTAGTTTAGCAAGTTTTTTGGATAGAGAGGGGGTCTGACAGGATATTAATGAAAATATTAGGGCAGACTTTTTGTTTTCAAAATTTTATAAAAGGTAGCTTCTCATTTTGACCATATAGTCATAGTTTCTTCAAGAGTGTATTATTAGTGAATAATATATCTAGGATATTAAATACTTTCAGAGTTTTTCTGTTCATCTACTTCAACCAATCTTTTTTCTTATTTTATTAATTATAAAGTTATAATCGTCATTCTGGTTCTTGAATCCATTTATTAGTTGATAATTATATTCATTTCATTCTTTCTACCGTGATTTCATGTTATTAGATGTTTTATTTTTGACTTCATGTACGATCCTACTTGCCTTCCAATACCGCAAAAAGTATCAAATCTTATTATCTATTTGCTTTCCTTCTCATCTTTAAAATTCATTTATCAAGGATAGAAAAATATGAGTAGCTGCATACTTATTTGGAGTTTGGTATTGTCGAATGAATGCTCCTGTCACTCAACATAAAATGAAATTGATGCCGACATTAAGAACAAAAACAATGAAGAACCAATACATGTTCTGTTTAAAGAAACAAGAAATGTCTTCAAGTTGCATATTCTATTGCTCAAAAATCTTGTAGTGGTTCTATTAATGGCTATGTTTAGCCACTTCAGTTCCTTGGGTCCGCAATGTTTTGCAAACTTATGGTTAGTTTACTAGGATGAAATTAGAAAAGGGTGTAGGGAAAGTGACATAAAAGATATAAAAGGATGAAGCTACACATGTAATTTTGTGAGGCTTTCTTTCTCCTCTCCTGACTTTCAATCCAGCTGCGGACTAATTTTGCCTGAAGAGTGGGAATCAAAGGCCATGTTTAAGCCATTCTTTGTGAGAGAAAATAAAAGCAGCAAATGGATAGTCCTATGAAAAAGTTCATGAACCAATTTGATTCTTAGACAAACATCATTCCTCATATGCGATCATATGTTGAGAATTCTCTTTTCCTATTGCTTTTGAGTCACATCAGTAACTGATAGTTAGAGAAAAAATGTCCATTTCGTCAAAGACATTTTTTACAAATTTAAGAGACATTCTAATATGACACCATTTATAATTTCAGCTGATGGGGGAATGCAGCATTCGACCCGTTTTATTTTCATTTTTTATATAATAATTTGTCATTTTATTTATTTTTCTTTGCAGATCGCGCTAACCAGTCATTATTTGCCAACTCCTCTTGGCGAAACATAACCACAGCATTCTTCACTGGTAGGAATACACAATTTTGTTAACATGCATAGCATACCAAGAGTTCTGTGAACTCGTATATCTCATATACTTTGCCGACCAATATGTAAACGAATTCATCTTCCCATGGCGATTGTCAAAGCAACTTCCTATTTACCTACAAACAATAAATTCCAAGACTTCTAAAGCATATTTTAGCATGCTACATCAAATAAAGATGTTTATCAAGACCCATATGTAAGAGAATAGGAATGTGTTTTATCTTGTTTTTTCATTGAATCTTTAGCTTATCAATGTAAGATTATTGCATAATTACTTAGTCAAGGAATGTCAAATAGATAATATATACAAATAATGTTGCATATTACTGATTGCCAACTTTCTAATGGGAAAATTTTAGGATTTTAATAAGTTTGCTTCAATTCAATCCAGTTCAAGTGAGTCAAATAGGCTTCTTTCTTCAACTGCTTATGCAAATTGTATGCATAAATTTTTAAAACTACTTTAGGTTTATAATTGTAAAAGGATATTGCTGAATACTTCTCATCCATGCATTTTGATATGGGTGAGATTTTCAACCCTAGACTTCTGTTTGTATTTAATTAAACTATGGATACAGTGGATAAAATTTATATTGTTTTCATGTCGTGCATCCAACCCAAAGCGACTTCAACCAAAGTCAGCTTTCATTTTAACAACTTGCTAGAATTTTTCTGGATTCTAAATACAAATTCGAACAATATTTAACTAATCTGATCTATATTATTGGGTCACAATACTTGAAGATCCAGCAATTATGTTGAGACCATCGTTCTTGCCAAAGTCTACTTGTGATTGATGCATTAGGCAACATTATTAGAAGACACTTTTGTCACTGATCACAATTATTTTCTTCATTTTATTTTGTGTTCTCTATTGTTTGGAAGAACATTAATGACAGAAGGCAACAAGTGAAAGTAGTTTGATTATGTCCCTGTGGTCACCCTCATTCAATATCGTTTAGGTCTCTTTCACCTAAAGGAAAGTTGAGGAAGGCAACTTATTAGTGTCCCTAAAAATTAAATAAAGGAATAAAGAAACAAAATCCTTTAGTGTTCATCTTGTTTGTTTTGTTTCTCAAATCACCCTTTAATATTTTAAATTCATTAAAATACTAAAAAAAAATTCTGTAGCAACATGAAGAATTTAGTCGATTGAAGTGCGTTGCCACCATGTCTATTGGGCATGTTTGACATAAAATGACTACTATTCGAATAAACAAATGAATTATTTTGAAAGTCTGTTTTTTAGTGTGCATAAGCTTTGGATAATAAAAGGTTGAGATGTGATTGTTACTGTTCAATAGCTGTAAGGGCTCAATTTTTTAAGTAACTTAATCTCCCTACTTAAAGATTGTCAATTCAAAACTCATTTTTAGGACTTTGCGAGTCCACATCACCAGAATGATTTCTGTATTTTTTTAAAAAAAAAATTATAAAGCTCCAATAGATTTTCTAAATAAATATAATTTCTAGAAAAATTTATATTATATTTTGAGAATTTTTATTTATATGATATGATTGCTTCTCCAACTCATTTTGGTGAGTCGGGTTGGTTATTTTTGATTAATTGGATTGAAAAATTAGATATAAAAAATTAAGTAGATCGAATAGATTATGGGAGAAACCATATGAGCATATATTCGGTCGGTGAGTAATAACTTCTCACATGTGGTAAAAGAATGATTCATTCACTTTAATGTCTCTGTCAATCCGTTTTTATATTAACACGGAGGAGATAGCAATAGCTTCTCACATCGAATTATAAATTGGAGCTAACATTGAACAAATTTAGATGATAAATATAGCGAAAGAAATAACAAACGCCGTCAAATCAAAATGTCTCCTGGGTTATAGTAAGAGAAGGTAGGATATATTTTTGTTATGGCACTGGATTGATGCATCTGTATTTTTTAATTTTCCTATCGTCCATAAGGATTTTTTTTATGAAATTGGATCGATAATTAGTCGGAATAAAATTTATCTCTTTCTAATGAATTTTTTTATGAAATCGGATCAATCGGATAAAAAATTTATTAACAAATTAAACTCTTTCTAATGAATTTTTTTATGAAATCGGATCGATGATGAGTAGGATAAAAAATTCAACTGTTTTTAATAAATTAGACAAATATAAAACAAGTGGTTTTGATAAACACTACAATTACAACTGCTCAAAATATATTTTAGTAAAACATGAGAAGTAAAATAATTCGGTTTTTTTAAATAGTGTAGGAAAAAGAAAAGAAAAGAAAAAAAATATGGAAAAGCCATTTTGAGAGATGAAAAGAGGGCAGGTTTTTGAACCAGACCAAATCACAGCACGCAGGCACAAAATTTGTCTTCCAGAAAAGCTCTATTTTCCCCTCCCTCTCACCGTCCCTCCCCTCCGAATGGTCTTCTCTGCTCCTCTCTCGGTTTAAGATCGCTGCTTTGTCCCTTGGGTGGGGTATTGCGCGGCGGCGAGGAGGCGGCAGTGGAAGGCGGTGTTGGCACCGCAACTGTGGGGGGTCGACTTCAGTTGAGTGGGTTTTCGCCGGCCGTGGAGAGGAAATGCCGATGAGTCGAGGTTGTCAGATTCGCACCTGGCCAGAGCGGCCGGATCTATGACGAGCGAGGGCGAGTTCGGCTTGCAGTTCGTGGGTTGTCTGATCCGTCCAGGAAGCAGGGGAGGCGGCGGCTCTTTGTTGCTTAGAAGCAAGCGCCATGGCGACCGCCAAGCGTGCTTACAAACTACGTATCTTTTTATTGGAACAGTTCTGTGGGATTCAAATTTTTCTTGAGGTTTACTGTCTATTGATTCTAAAAGGCCCGCCTTTGTTTTCAAAAACAATTTGTTTTTCTTTTTCGTTTGGGTAAAAAATTGTTTTGGGGATTCTAGTGTTCGGAACAATTTTTTGCCTGACCGCTTTGGGTGAATCGCATTCATATGATCTCAAGATCTCGCTTTATTTCAAGCTATGGATCTCTTTGATTTCTGAATGAGATTTGGTAACCTTGACGAAAGTAAATCTAGAGGAATTTGTTGCCCATTCCTCTAATGTGAATTGTCTAAAGATAGGAAGGAAGACTTCGAGGGTTCTGGTTACTGGAGGAGAGGATCACAAGGTCAATCTTTGGGCTATTGGAAAACCCAACGCCATATTGGTGGGTACCTCTCCACCTTCTATCACCTACTCTGCTACTCAAGCTTGTGGTGACTTCATGTATAATGAAGTGTTCTACTTCAATTCTAACTGTATTTTGTTTTTTTTCCATTTTGGCTATTCAAAGAGCCTAGCAGGACATATGAGTGCAGTTGAATCAGTAAGTTTTGATTCGTCCGAGGTACTAGTGGCTGCAGGTGCAGCTAGCGGTTCGATAAAGTTGTGGGATTTGGAAGAAGCAAAAAGTAGGACAGCATTTTTTCAGCAGTGCTTTGTTATCATAGAAAGCAGTGAAGCTAGTTCATATAACTTGGTTTTTCTTTGTGCAGTTGTTCGTACTCTCACAGGCCACAGGTCAAACTGTATAACAGTCGATTTTCATCCTTTTGGAGAATTCTTTGCTTCTGGATCACTAGATACAAACCTAAAGATATGGGATATCAGAAGAAAAGGATGTATCCATACTTACAAAGGTCATACACGAGGAGTTAATGCCATTAAATTCACTCCAGATGGGCGGTGGGTTGTTTCTGGTGGGGAAGATAACACTGTGAAGGTTTTTACTAAACCTTTGGAGTTCACATGTTTTCTCTAATTGGATTCTTAAATGGTTATTTTCTTCATCATTTTTCATCAATATAATATCAAGTTTAATCTGCAGCATGACAATTTTTTATTGTGTTTTATTACCACAAAGAGTCCTTTGTACGTTTTTGTAGACGGATGAATTCTGAATCTAATGTATCTTGATTTCCAATCTTGTTGACAGCTTTGGGATCTTACTGCTGGAAAACTTCTGCATGATTTCAAGTTCCATGAGGGTCAGATTCAGTGCATAGATTTCCACCCACATGAATTTCTACTAGCAACAGGTTAGCTTACAAGCCACTTGTACTGGGATGAAACAGTGAACGTGTGTAAAATAAACCACCCACAACAATTTTTTACTAGCAACATGTTAGCTTAAATGCCGCTTATATTGGGATGAAATTGTGAACATGTGTAAAATAGATTCTATAGTTAGCAATAGGCTATATGTTGTCAATTGCCAAAAGCTGAATTTTTCCATTTAATTTGCAGGTTCTGCTGATAGGACTGTTAAGTTCTGGGATCTTGAAACTTTTGAGTTAATAGGATCTGCTGGACCTGAGGTAGTCCATCATGTTAATTTTATTGGTAGTCTTGTATTTTTCTCTCAGCTTAATTGTTTATGTCCCATGAAGACTAAGATATTTGAGCAAAGGATAAGATTCTAAAAACATTTGCAATATGGAAACAAAGAATTAAATACTGATAATTTAATCTATCTAATAAAATAATATTCACAATGCAAACATGAAAATCTATTGCGGGTTGATTCTTAGCCACAATGTAAACCTGAAAAATGACTCCACATGAAGCCTTTATTTTTAATCATTCATTTAACAGGCTTCAATAAACAACTGGTATGCTCTTGCATTATCACTGAAATTTAATGTGCGGCTCACTTGTTGAAATTAACTCCAGAGTTCTGGTGTGCGTTCAATGACCTTTAATCCCGACGGGAGAACTTTACTTTGTGGACTGCATGAAAGTCTGAAGGTAAACTTAATTGCTTAATTACTGTATTGATAACTTCTGTATGTATTAACTATGAATACCCCCCAGGTTTTTTCTTGGGAACCAATTAGATGCCATGACGCTGTTGATGTGGGGTGGTCTAGATTATCAGATATGAATATTCATGAAGGAAAACTTCTTGGATGTTCATATAACCAAAGCTGTGTTGGAGTATGGGTTGTGGACCTCGCTGTGCGTTTTAACTCATTTATGATTTTAATATTCTATCATTTATGGTTTTGGCAGAAGCATTCAACATGCTGTTAGTTTGTGCAATAACCCATTACTCTGAACTACAGCGCATTGAACCATATGCCAATGGTGTTGCTGCCAAACTAAATGGGGAAGCAAAATCTACACCAAGTGGTAATTTACCTATGCAAACTGATAGCAATATAAAGTCTAATATGGTGAAGTTATCTTTATCACAAAGCTCAGAATCTAATCCTAAGGAGACAAAATCAGTACCATGTAAGTTATTCATTTATCTTTTGTTAATTATCTTCATTGCTAAATGCAATGGTGTCTAAATGCAATGTAGTCTTCTCTTCTTTTTTTTCTGAAAAATAAAGCAAGTACGGCCAACCTTAGCACTCCTCAAAAGACAGGGACAAGTGCTGCCCCTAAACCAACTGCTACAGTACCTCCAGTACCTTCTGCTACTACTGTTAAAAGAAGTTCATCAAAATCTAATGTTACCACAAGTCTCCAGGCCATCAGCAAAACAAATATTATACCTGTTATTGTCCCCCGAAATAGCCCCAGACCAGAGTTATCCTCTGAGTCTTCTAAAGCTACTGAAGTTGGAAGGACAATACAATCTGATATCCAGTCAAAATTTTCTAGCTTCCGAAATGTATCTAACGTCAGAGAAGATTCAGACAAAGATGTCTCTAAATCTGGATTTGTGGCAAGTAGGAATACTGAGCAGATTGAACTTCTAGGACAAAATGCTATATCTTCTGACATTCCTGTAACTCAAGCAATGACAGTAGCTGGATCAGACAACTCGGATGATGTTCGATGTGTTACAGCAGCAAGAGTCAGGACTAATTTGTTCAGAGAGTCGGCTGCAAATTATGATCAGGAAAATCGTAAGTTGTGAAAATCCTTATACGGGTTGTTAAATGTTGCAAGATACTTTTGTGATTATTCACTCTTTTCCAGGTCACAACTTGACATTTTATATTGCCTATTTTTGTACATCTATGCTCTTGAATTCTTATAAGCTGCAAGAGCAGTTGGTTGAATGAGAAGCTTCCGGAATCTTTTGAGAGGATAATGTCTCTTATGCAATGGAAAAAACTAATATTTGGAAATCCAATATGTACAAGCAAGTACTCAACATAAATTTTTTTGCCACATGCGCTTGACTGATTGTGACTATGATTTATTTATGTTTTTCTCATTCTTGACTTATTTTTGTTGAGACATACATGGTAGATGGGGTGCATGAGAATTGATGCATGCTCATAAAGCAAACTCATTATGAGTTACTTTATTAACCATGAAACTTGTTTTATGGTATTGTAGTGATATTGACACATAATTAGAGGCATAATAAAATACTTTTTGTATTACAACTTGTGAGATTTACATCGTGTTTGATATCTATTTTCAGTGCATATTTTAATATGAATTTAGTGAAAGAGAACACTTTTGATATATGTTTTACATTCTTCTCCAGAAATATAAAATTGTTGGAAGTTATCTAATTATAAGTCATCATTTTACTTCTACTAGTTGTTATCTGTGACAAATACTACTTCACAACCAAGACACTTAAAGCCTTGTGTGCATTTCTTGCCATTAGTTAAGGGTCAACTGGGAGAGGCATGATCCTTGCAAGAAGAACGATAGATGATTATAGTGCTGTATTAAGCTTGTTGAAATTAGGATAATTACCACTTGGTTGGTGATGATTGTTCTATATGACCAGCTCTATTACAACATCTGGAGAAATTGGATATAAAGTCAGCATTTATATTCTTTGCTTCTTTTGCATTAATGTTAGTTCAAAACTATTAACTCGTTTGTTGGATGCTGACATTTTCACCAACTTATCACTATATCAAAATTGAATATTGGTATTGGCTATCGTGGACATTTTTTCATTGTTATGAATGGTTTTTTTGGCTTATGTACAGACAATATTAGAATCCAAAAACCAACGGAAGCATGCTCTTTTGTTGTTCCCAAAGGAGGTATTTACTCACTGTTGCTTCTTGATGTAGTGATTATAGTTCATATTTTAATTTTCTAATGCTTTAGGAAGAACAAGATCGCTTGTTGCAAATTTTGAGAGGAGGGAACAGAGTAGTGCACTCTCTCCAAGCTATGATGGACCAAGCATACATAGTTTTCCTGAGGCAGGAGCTGGTGCCATCTCATATTCTCAGGTAAATTTATCCAATCTGGCCTTTCTTTAGTTTCACTATATTGTTAATCATGTGTATGCATTTGACTTTGAACTAGATGGACTGACTAATGAGTTAAATATGTTTGCAACCTAAATCATGAAAGAA
Organism: Kaempferia rotunda; assembly: GCA_037177415.1. Lineage (NCBI taxonomy): Eukaryota > Viridiplantae > Streptophyta > Magnoliopsida > Zingiberales > Zingiberaceae > Kaempferia > Kaempferia rotunda. Next base: position 5,459 of record JBAMIB010400031.1, on the reverse strand, counting down.
AAACAGTGTTCAAACAGTTACATAAAGATATAAAATTCAGATTTCTTTTCTGGATTGTGTCATTCATCTTTGCATATTGATTTATCTCTATGACTTGATTATCTTTATTGCTATAGAACCAATGGATACCTATTCCTTAGTTTATGTTTTCCCTGAACAATTTCCTTTTGGATAATAACAACTATTGTTTTGTGAACTTTACTGTTAATGCCTAACAGACATGCCAGTTCCTTTTGTTTATTTAATCATTATAAACTGCACGTCAAACATTGTGTCTGATATATATATATATATTGCATTTTCATGGATGAATTTGAATGTTATTTCGGGGATTGTTATCTCTTTTAACACATTCTTTTGTCTTAGAGCAATAAAGATGGTTTGTTTGTTGGGCATAGAATCTACAGGCTAATTTCTGCGCTGTCACACTATATACACAATTTTAATAGTGTGCTGCTTTAGAATCCTTGAGCTGGGGTGTATATGTTGTACATGCTCAACATTGATATTCATTATTGATATACATCACCGGTGGACCTCTAAGAGAACAAATACACCTCTAATTGTTCAAACCACTTATCTAATGTTTTAATGCTGAGACTCAAATTCTCACACGGGTCTCTTCCTTCCACGCAAATGCTCCTGAGTTTTCCTTCCATGAGTCTATTTTAACACTGCCAAAACCTCCCATAGTGCACCATTTTAGAGCTCGTCCTCTTCCAAAACAGTGCATCAAAACCTCTCTTCCAACAGTCTCTGTGCTTGTCTGTTTTGAGCAAATCAAAAGAACATGTCCCAGATTCGCTTTTGTTTAACACACTTTTGCTGCTTCCATCCCGACATCTTCTCAGTGTCGCTCTTGTCCGTTAGAATCTTATCCTCGGGTCTCTCTTTCAGAAAATTTATCTATTTCTCTTCTGATAGATACATTGCTTGTCTCTCTTCCAGTGTCAACAGTGAGTCTCACTCCCCCACAATTCAGAATGCTGGAGTCCTTGATTATCTCCTGAATGCCTCCTACCACTGAGTCTTATAGAACTGTTTTTACTTTTTGTTTTTCCAAAATTTAATATATTCTCTAGATCACTTCATTTCTTCTGAAGTTACTCTTGACATTTTTTTTTTAATCATACTGAACAGAGGAGCCGAAATCAGTATGCTGAAGAAGAGACAATATCTGCTTTGGATGAGGATTCTATTGCTTTTCTATTGAAAAAACATGACCAATTTTTAAATTTGGTGCAATCTCGATTGACCAAATTACAGGTAAACTTTTATTTTTTAGCAGCTTTTGCAGTTTTGGCTGGTGAATATACTATTTGCACACAACAGCAACAGCCAATGTTGCCAATCAAAAGTTTCTTCGTTAATTATTGCTTTCCTCTGTAGGAAAAAAAATGAATAAACTATGCATTCAACATAAGTAGAATATCTATATTACAGTTTCATATGTCACCCTTTGGAAGCTCATGGATTTTTTTTTTCTGGTGATTGTATATTAGCATTATCAGCCAAGAAAAAAGTTGTAGTTTTGTAAAATGAAGCATGATTATGCATGACTAATCTTTTCTGGAATGTTTCATTTGAGATGTTTTACCTTGATGATGAACAAGATTCATTATAGCAAGTATTTGAAAATGAGTTAACAATGTGAATGTTTTTTATCCTTTACATGCAACGTCCAGGTAGTTCACCGGCTTTGGCAAAAAAATGATGTTAAAGGTGTAATAAATGCAATTGAACAGATGTCTGATTATGGTGTATGTACCCTTATCCAAATTCATCAGATATCTTGCTACTTTGCTAACAATGATCTGCATCTAACTTGTGTAATAATATAAGCAGGTATCTTCTGACGTAGTAGATAATCTCAAAGATAAAAGTGACCTCATCACTTTAGATATATGCACTTCTCTTCTGCCACTTCTCACCAGCCTTCTGGAAAGCAAGATGGATAGGTATGGTTTCAATAGTTCCTGCTTGTTCGATCTAAGTGCCTCTGGGTATCAAAAGTTTAGTATGCATATTATCTACCAGTTGCATCTAGTTTGAAGCTGGAGTATCATCATTGGTTTTAATATTATTCCCTCCCCTGAAATAGTTGTGATGCATGTAACTATCTTTACAGGCATTCGAGTGTTTCCTTAGAAATGTTGTTGAAGCTGGTTAGGATCTTTGGTCCTGTAATCCGTTCAGCTTTGTCGGCGGACCCATCTTCTGTTGGCGTTGATCTTCAAGCAGAACAGAGGTCTGCTATTGTTACATATATCCGTGTTTGCGTTTATTTTTTATTTACTAATTTTTAGCTTTCTCCATCAAGTTGCTATCGCTACTTCTAACACTATCACAAATTCTCAATCCATGGCAGGTTGGAGCGTTGCAACTTGTGCTTCATTGAGCTGGAGAAGATCAAACAAACAATTCCTTCCCTAACAAGGTAATGAATTTGCCGGCACTATAAAATAGAAGATCTCAAACTAGTTATCAAAATGCTAAGTATCGTAATAGTTCTTCTTCTCATCAGTATACATGCTTTTTCATATCGAAGGAAATTTACAAGGGGTTTAATGTTCAACAGAAAAGGAGGATCTGTCGCAAAGACTGCACAGGAGCTGAATCTTGCTCTTCAGGAAGTGCTATGACTAACACATACATGTATAGTTGATTTTCCATTCTTGAGATCCCTCCCCTCGGTGAAAAGCAGATCATCATCGAGCTACCTAAAACTGCATACTCATGTAAGGATCAGACTTTGTTTTGACGTCTGACAGAGGAAGAATATGTTGTTCATCAGGCAGCCTATCGAAGAGTATAAGAGAGTACGACCATAGTTGAGCTTGCAGTTAGATAGTGCTTGAATCCGGACACTGAAATTGAAATCAATGTTGCCTGTAAGATATTGCTGTTGTCAAAGAGCATTATGGTTTGTGCTTTCCAAGACATGTTTGGTTGTTGTATGAATTTTAATTTGCTCCATTGAATCATGCTGCCTGGCCATAAATTGTTAAAGATGAAAAGGCTACAGAGCAACTTTCTTCTTTTTCTTTTTGTAAAAAAATTCTTGTACTGCAAATTGCACAATGAGAATGTTAAAAATGCCTCGGACCAACCAATTTCTGTAGGTGATGAAGGTCAAAGTGCTGCACAAATTATCTCCATCCATCCATATATCTGAATTTTATAACTCATGAATGCTGTTTCTTGAATAATGGCTAAGTTTAATTCTTAAACAGTGAAGCAGTAGCTCAAACCACAGTCATCCATTTCATTAAAACTGGATTTTGGATACATTCACACGGCTTCAAGTTCGAATAACTAGGCTTCTTATACATTATAACATAGCTGAAGTAGTGCAGAAGAAAAGCTGATCACTTGGAAACAGAAATTGCTAAACCCATGCTTCTAGTTGGAAGATGTTTTTTGTTAGTCCAAGTTCCTTTAGTTCAAGTTCCTTCGATTCATGCCTTTCAAGTTTCAGGAATGCACAAGCTCTGAAGAGAAATGGTGTACGTAATTTACATGGATGGAATAAATTGAGATACCAATTTCTGGAGTAATGAATTGTTGGATTAGTGTCAAACTACAATGCAAGATGGTGCTGTTCTTGTACAAGCCTTTGTATGCTGTCTAGGCGCTCAATCGAACCAGTGTTCTTAAATCGAGATAACCAGCTGTGCAATGTTGTCTTTTGTCGGGGTCTTCACGCTCTCCAGCTTCAAATGCCAAGGTGGAGATGGAGCATGAACAATTTGTCACACTAGTTTAACTACTTTTTGTCTCCCTCACCCACCAAACTTTCTGCTGAAGCAAACCCAACCTGAAAAACAAGAGCGTATTAGTACGATGCAGTAAAAGAATGAATGATCTTACCACTCAAAACATAAACATAATTTTGGAAGAAATTAGTGATGACAAGCACAGAAACTAATCAGGTACAAAAGACAAATAATACATATTTTGATGATAAAAATGAGAATTTTAATAGATAAAAAGTTATACATATATATACCCTGGGCGCCCTCCCTGAGTGTCGCCCACGAGCGACGCCTGTGGGCGTCGCCCATATATATATATGGAAACCAATTTAGTTAAACCTATTTTATTGCAAGGTAAGAAAAGTAAATAATGCAGGTGAGATAATATAAGACAAGATGGAAAATCAAAAAATCGTTAGGAAAATTAAAGATCATGGTTTTGAAAGGTATATGCAAACAGTATGTGGTTGAACCATTGCATGATACATAAATGCAAATGGTATGTGATCCAACTCTTAGATAATGCATTTAAAACATCCTAAACATTCGTCATGATATATTTTAAACAAGAGAACCTCTCGTAATAAATAGATGCTACAAATGTCATCAATAAAAATTTAGTTGATCTTTATTGATTTCATTAATGTAAGAAGTCCTTGTCCATCTTCCTGATAAACATCTGTAATATGTCATGAAAATAATTTTGGGCTAAATGATGAGTGAATAAATACTTCAAACTTAAAAGCTTGAATCATGAATAAAATTTAAACATTGCACGTTTTAAGTATAATTAAAAATGAGTATATGATCAACCTCTAGTATAGAATACCAATCTTAAATATTTACTATCAATTATTGAACAAAAATGTTATTTTGATAAAGGTATTAATAGATAAAGGATGAGTAGCTAAAGTAAAGAACAGCAGTCCAATGGATAAAATGAATTTTTTACAAACTGATGAAACCACAAAAGACCACTACCAGAGAGCAATCAAGTGCAGCTATAATAGCCAAGAAAAATGAAAGAAATAAGTTAAAATGATGGAATATTCAAAGATGTCTTTAAGTTGTCCCAATTGAAATTGTACAAAAGGTAAAATGAATACATGTTTCCATCTTTTGATAGACAAGTTGAATCTTTAAAATATAATAGAAAGGTGTAAGCGTAGACAGAGACCATAGAAACCTTAGTTAACAATGCAAAACTGATTTACAAGATATCACTAGTGAGACTAACATATCTCAAGTATAGATTAATCTTACATTATACCATGTGAAAATACCAATTGTTTTGAGGCAAGCTTGATCCTTATTTCTCAGGAAGATAAGGCCTCCTGCCATTAGGGCCCAAACTTGTACCCAGTTAAGTTGTATTTGTTTCTATATGCACAAATACCAATTCTATTAGGACCAAACTTGTACACAGGTAATGCTGTATTTGTTTTCATATGCAGCAATACCAATTGTTTTGAGGCAAGCTTGATCAATAGGCATAGGCAGCATAATGAATCTAGCCAACAAAGGCAAAATGCAGCAAGGCTGTGGCACTACAATGTAGTTAACACATCTAAACAATTCAGTGATACTAGTGATAAATCTTTACACAAAAATTAACTAGGGAAAGATATCTAAAAGTCTTACAAATATTTCATAGGATATTGTTATCTGCACACCCACGGTGCACGATCACTGTGGGCGACACAA
>JBAMIB010400021.1:0-10062 GCA_037177415.1 Kaempferia rotunda | reverse complement strand
AAACATCTAAAGTGTGTAGTTCAACTTAGATTTTTCTTAATTGTAGTATTTATAGTTGCTCTGAAATTTCACCTAACATCCTTTATGATTGTCAAGGACACTTTTTTCTTGAGAAAACAATGCCTTTTGCACTGAATGGGCCATCAACTTTTGGCATGAAAGCGAAGATGAAACATAATAAGCATAACTTCAAAGTATCTCTACTGGTTGGCTTGTGCCGCTGTGCAAACGAAAGCTGTTTGCACTGCAGCCTGCTCGTCGGCAGCTCAATAATTCACTTAGTCAATGCTTGTTAGATACTTGTTGTATCTTATGCATATACTGACTTGCAAAGAAACGGCAAGAGTCTCACTGGTTTTGTTTTCCTTTTTTTTTTTTAAATTTTTTCACCATACATAGACTTTCAAAACCATGCTCAGAGTTCAAGATGACAAACAGCAACCTTTTATCGAATTTCTCCTTGTCTTCCTTTCTTCTCCCTTGTTTAGCCTTCCATCTCTCTCTCTCTCTCTAAAATGTTTCTCAGTTAGACAATGACTGATTCTAAGCATGGAGTTGTAGTTCTTTCTGTTCTTGGCCATGGGACTCGTCCTCTGCCAGTCGGTTGTCAAATAAGAATAGACAATAATTATGAAATGTATCAAAGTGATCGCAAATACAAGGTCAATACATTGCGCTCTAGCCGGTGTTTTGAAGGTGCTCCATTAATTTATTTACTGGAAGTGGCACATGTTCAGAAACGCTGCTTGATCCAGGAAACCTTGTCTTGGTGCATCCACTTGGAGGGGGCTGCCTGTAACTTCCTAAAAGTATATGCTCACCATTTAGTTTTAGTTCAAATGGGTATGCATCTTGAGATGGAGTATGTGAAACCTGAGAGAAGCTTGTGTGTGCTTGGGAATGCAGTGATGGAGATCCTGCTGCGTGCTCCATCAGCTGGTAGCTTGTGAATGCTTCATTCTCATAAGATTTAGCCTGAGACTGAAGGTGGTTATTTTGTTCCACACAAGGCTGTGGTTGCTGTACTATGCCCCTTATCAGTTTCTGAGATTTTCAATACAAATTGAAGCATCGTATCAGGCTCTGTTTATTTACATGTAGCTAAACGAAGAATGCGAGATTACCTGCTGTTGATCGATGCAATCCATGAGGTCCACGTTGAAGTCGTATAGCACAGGACTCAAGGATGCAATCTTCATCGATAGAAACTGAAGAACAAATTTAGAAGATTGGTAGGGTTGATCCCCAAAAAAAAAATGTGGTTTTTTTAAACAATTACCTCAACTTGGTTTTGCAAGGACTGCACGTAGTTAATTATCTCATCCAGCATTAGTGCTTTTCCAGTCACCTGATCAAAACAATAGAAAAATTAGATAAACGAAAACAAAAAAAATCTGACTATTCAAACATTAAGTACCTTGTCACAGCCAGGAACAAGGCCCTGCAGCATCTTCATTCTTTCACTAATCTTCTCCCTTCTCAACTGAAACCATGGAACTTAATTAGTCATACAAATATAATCGAGCTATGGAACCGGAACAATTGTTTCTCTCATTACAGCTCCTCACCCTCTCTGCGAGACTGTGGCTATCTGTTGCTTGACCTCTCTTTGCTCTAACGTACACATCTGAGTTGGAGCTCTGTTTCTTTTCCTCTGTTTTCTTTGCAGCTCGCTTCTGCTTCTTGCTCTTGCCTTCCTTTGCATTATTCTGCAAGATAATTTTTTTTTAAAAAAAAATTAGTTCAAATGGTAATAACAAAAGCAGACAGTTCAACAAAATTCCACCTTGCATTGAGTTGACACAGTGGTCAAACTGGTCTCATCCGACCTACTCTTTCTTTTGTTCTCAATTGTAGTTGAAGCTTCTTGATTCGAAATCACTGAACAAACAAAGTGACCATCAAACGAAGCAGCAGCAGAGTAATCATTCACAACGGCAGAGCTGCATGCGTCGTCAAGGGATGAAAAGAGATAACTGGGGAAGCATGAAGAGTCCAAAAGGAAGCCATGAGGCAGAGACTGCTCTTGACACGCCATTGAACCAGAGGGAATCGAAGAGAGGGAGACGGGGAGGGGCTGTGTGGCACTCTTTGGTTCGGCCGCCAGGCTATAAATAGAGCTAGAAGCCATGCATTGATCTCTATTCACTACAGTCAGTGTATGCATTAATCAAAAGCTTTCACCAAAGTGCGCTAGCTCTTGTGGCTAGTACATGGAGGTATCCAATTAGAGGTCCCAAGTTCAAACCTCAAGGACTGCAGGAATTACAATCCCATTAATGTGTGGGATTTAACGAGCAGTGTCCGGCGGGTTTGATTGGTACGCTCCAATAGGCAAAGTTGAACCGTTTCACCCAAAAATCCTTCGGGGTTTCTGATGAGGGGGCTCCTTCGGGGGCGGTGGCGGCAACTCTAAAAAGTTTACCCATCACAGTTTTTTGTGAAAGAGCTCTCAGTCGTGAAAGAGCTCTCAGTCAGAGCTATGAGACCTAGCCAACTGCGCTCTCAGTCAAGCTCTGGCTTCTCTCTACAGTTGTGCTCTCTGTCCGGTGAGGTGAGTGGGCGCAGGTGAGTGTTCGCCGGGGCTCTGCCCCTGCGACGTTGGCTGCTTGAGGGTGCCCTGCGGCACGAAGTGGGTTACACGGCTCAAAAAAGGGATACTGTAACGTCTCTCCGGGCATCGCAGCTCTACGCACCTACCGGCTTCTTCCGAGCAGTGGCTGTTTAGAGGGCGCGGCTCTCCCTTCCGATAGGCAAGGCGACGGTCGCTTCCGAGCAGTTGGTCCGGTGGGCTCCAGGGCTGTTGTAGAGGCACGGCGACGCAAGTACAGTCATCCCTGCACACAGTTATACAAGGCACACGCAGCAAGTCACAACACAGCACAAGCACAGATTACAGATCACACAACACAGAGTAGACTGGACATTCGCCACAGATGTGAGTAAAGGAACGTCGACGGTGGGTCTTGGCCGCCGCCGCAGGCGTGGTGGCTGTCAACTAAGTACGTTGAGGTGGCCGCCCACAGAACACGTGACTCCCGGAAGGAAATCAGCAGGAAACGCTAGGGGGCCGCAGGGCCTACACAACTGGAAGATAGCACGGTGCAAGCATAGAGGTGGGAAGGATTACATACCTGGGCCACGAGCGGCTGATCGCCGGCGGCAGCCGATCGGAGGAGACGAAGGACGATCTGACTTCTGACGCTGACTACTGACATTGACGTCGCCTCACCGCTTCGAGGGCCAATCAGGAACCCACACACAGCTGGCACGGAGGAAGTCTCTCGAAGCAAGTAAGTTGCTTAATTCAAAATTAACGGGCTATTGGTTGAAACTGAGAAGGAGGCGGATTCACTGCGGTGAGATCCGAAACCCAATTCTTAAGTGAAACGGTGAGTAGCTAGTCAGCAAGTTTCGTCAAGGTCAAGTCAACACAGACAGGTCATCATAGTCAGCGGCGGACAAGTGTGAACCAGGTGATTCAAACGTGGCAACGACCTCACTGTACATCATCACGATACAGCTTAAGCTCCTCGCCGCGGATGCAGAAAGCAGTGCCGGACGTCGGTCCTTCAGGGGCTGCCAACCGAGGACCACGGCGATCTTCCCGGACAAACACGGCCACTGGAGCCAAATCACAAGGGCAAACAAAGAAATGGTCTGACCTGTTTAAAGACAACAGACATTATCATGGAGATATGGCCTTGAACAAGGTGGAGGTGCAAGGGGGCAGGGCGGTTCTGATGCAAGATGATTTGGAACCGATCGAAGAGGCTATGGGCCACTGCCTTGTTGGGCGATTTGTAGGCAGATTTCCTGGCTGGAGGGCGCTGATGGATTTAACGAGAAGGTGGAAGGCGCCACATAAAATGTTTCATCACCACACACTTTGGCTGGTATTCAAATTTGATACCAAAGACGGCGCCGATCGTGTTCTGCAAGGAGGACCGTATGTCATTCATAACTGCCCCTTATATATGAAAATGATGCCGCCATGTTTTAGTTTTCAGGTTGAGTCGCAAAGCCAGATACCGCTGTGGATGCAGATCTTTGACCTGCCGCTAGATTGTTGGACGTCCACGGGGCTTAGCAAGATAGCTTCTATGGTAGGAAACCCTCTGTATACAGATAAAGTCACAAAAGAGAAGAATCGCATCAGCTTCGCAAGAGTTCGGGTGGAGGTGGACGTTACGAAGCCACCGCCACAGAGCATCCCGGTCACATTGCCGGACAAGAGGGAACTTGAATTACCAGTCAACTTTGAGGCTGTAATTAAACTGTGTCTGCACTGCAAGGAATTAGGCCACTACCAGGATGCTTGCCCCATACGGCCTTCAACATTGCAGCAGGTGGGGGAAACAATAGGAGATCAGTTGGCGCAACCAAGGCGAACACAATTTAATCTTAATATGCAGCAAGGCTTACCAACACAGCAAGACCGGATACACAAGCTGCAACCTTCGCAAGTAGCAAGAACTGGTAGAAGCACTGGCAGAAATGCTACGGTCCAACCTTCACATACCTGCATATCGCCAACTGTCGAACTTGAGGAGGGGGAAATAAGAGGCCCAAGTTGTTCCCTACCTCACCGGCGCCAGAACAGGCCACCATGCATGGGGAACGCTGATCATAGCTATGGGAGCCATCAGGAGCGTGCAGAACAGGAGCTGCACAAAGGAAACAACATCAGGAATGAACGACTAGGCTCAACATCTCCCCAGCAGCACAATACACGTATGAGAGGACGGGAGCATCGCAGAGGGAACTGCATCAGAAATGAACAACTAGGTGCAACACCTTCCAAGCAGCATAATACTGGAGTGGTACAGCAAACGGGTATGGGATCTCATACAAAACAGCGCAGAACTGCAAGCAGCAAAGATCCGAATTTTGATCTGGAACACCATCAATCAGAATTTCCAAGTCTGCAACAAAGCTTAGAACAGAACCTACACCAGAAAGGTAAACAGCCAGTTCGGATTCAGCAGACTGTTGGCAATGGGAAAGACAAAGGGAAAGCAGTAGCAGTTTTTGAACCAAATCCTGCAGAAATTCGCATTCAGCACATAAGCACGGAGCAAGCTGAACTTCAGCAGAACAAACAAACTACTTCAACGCTGGCAACGGTGAGATTAGTCACGGACAAAAGGAATGAGCGGAACAGAACCCGGGAGACGAAGCGTCGTCGACAACAGCAACAGGAGTTGTTGACAAGGCAGAGACAACAGAATAGGATTGGTTTCAAGCTCTCAAAACAGGGAATCAAATCAGGTCCCTCTCACCTGACGAAAAGGAAGAAACATAGGCTAAATCAGGTGGCCGCATTGCACCCAGAGATTTTACATGAGCTAGTACATGTATCCAGAGATCAGTTGCAACCGGAACAACCATTGGTGCAGGAATCTTCTAGACAGCCACGTGCTACCAACCCAGAAGAGAATTGCATGGAGACTAATACCCAGCTGTCTTATGGAGAGCGTAGTGAGGCGACACCTAACCTGAATACAAGGATGGACTTAGAATGGGATGGCCTTGAAGCGAATAGTAGACAATCAGTAAATGAACACACGGACAGTTGTGAACTATCAGGGCAATCAGAGATGCAACCCACTGATCACCAGCTGAGGACGAAGGTGGCGCCGGGAAATGCAGGGGAGGCAAGAAAGAAACGAGGGTCAGCAGGAGTAGGAAATACAGAAGGGGAATCAGAACAGGAAACGCAATGGACGGTTCAAACTCGGTCGAGGGCAGCCAGAAGACAAATACCTATAAGTCAACCTCATATCAGTGTCCAACAAGATTGTGGGATGGAATTGGTATCAGCATTGCCAGCTTCGAGTTACTACCATTATAAACATGCAATTAGTTCAGCAACTCCAGCGAAGGATAATGGACCATTGTGCACAACACAGCAAGCTCACCAAAGGTTGCGAAGAGATGTTGCTGCTCGGCCCCAAGCTAACAGGAAACAGAACACAAAGAAACGTAAGGATGCAGTGAGCCCAACAAGCAAAGTCATCAGAGAGCAAAGGAAAAACCGTTTCCTGTCACCGAAGCACAACAAAGAGGTTGGTATTCACGATAGAGTACAGACTCGCAATCAAGTGGCGAGGCGGCCAAGGCCGTCCACCTCCCTATGAAGATTGCTTCTTGGAATGTGCGGGGGTTCAACCAACCCCCCAAACAGAGGGAAGTGCAGCGCTTCTTTCTGCGACAGCGAATTGCGATTATGGGAATCCTAGAAACAAAGCTGACAGCCCAAGCTTTCTCTTCTCTTCAAACTAGAAGACTCAGGGATTTGGAGGTCGTGCACCATATTGCTGAAGGCTCCACAAGGAGTAGGCTGCTAGTTTTATGGGATGCACAACAGGTGGATTTTCAGATAATAGAAACTGGGGAACAATTTGTGCATGGAACGCTGCTCTGCAGGACGACACAGATTAGCTTCCACCTTACCTTTGTATATGGATTGCTCAGCATCAGGAAGAGAAGAAGTATGTGGGAAAGCATCACACGGCTGGGAACAAACATGCACTCACCATGGATGATCCTTGGAGATTTCAACGCGCCATTATCAGCATCGGACAAGCAAGGTGGACGGCCAGTCACTGCATATCAGTGCTCAGATTTTCAAGACTGCATATTACAGAACGGGCTGGAAGATCTCCCACAAATAGGCTGCCGATATACATGGTCAAACACAGGCGTCACTTGCAAACTGGATCGTTGCATGGTAAACCACATTTGGCTCGAGCAGAATTTCCAGGGGCTCGCGGAATTTATTGAACCCGGGCATGTCTCCGACCATACTCCCTGTGTGGCAACTATAATGGGTAGTAGGGAAAGGCTGAATAAACCATTCAAATTTTTCAACATGTGGGCTACGCATCCAGACTACAACTCGGTTTTAATTGAGCAATGGGGAAATCTGCGAATGGCGCCGCAATCGGGTACTGCACAGTGGCGATTTAAGCAAAAGCTGAGGAATCTGAAACTCGTCTTCAAGCAATTCAATCATCAACACTTCCAACACATCAATGAACGTGCAGCCAGAGCACAGGCAGAACTCAAAGCGCTGCAACAGCAAGGATATGACACGGGCACTTTTGAAAATCGGTACAATGAGGTCAAGAAACAAGCAGATCAATTAAGCCGTGCAGAATTCTTATTCTTCTCCCAAAAAGCCAAGTGTCGGTTCTTCAAAGAAGTGGACAGAAATACAAGTTATTTCCATTCATTAGTCAAGCGCAATAATAGGCGAAGGGAGATAGTGGCTTTAGAGAGAGCAGATGGCAGCACCACATGCAATGTGCAGGAAATTGCAACTGAGTTTCTTCATGCATACACTGAATTGTTTGGAACTAGTGGACACAGAACACCTGTACAAGCAGAATACCTGGCACACGGGAAGCTGTTGGATTCGGATCAGCAGGCCTTGCTTCAAAGACAACCATCAGAAGAGGAGATTAAGACTGCACTTTTTAATATTGGAGATCACAAAGCCCCGGGGCCGGACGGATACGGTGCAAAATTCTTTAAGCATTCTTGGGAAGTGATCAAACAAGACCTGGTTGAAGCTGTCATGGAGTTCTTCAGAGAGGGTCAGATCTTAAGGCAATGGAACCATTCACTCATCTCCTTCATTCCTAAGGTACAGCATCCGAGCCGCATTGGAGACTATAGGCCTATCTCTTGCTGCACAGTTTACTACAAGGTCATTTCAAAGATATTAGCAGCGAGATTTGCGGAGATTGCTGATCACCTATTCCATCCAGCACAGGCAGCCTTTATACGAGGCAGGAACATAGCAGACAACATTCACCTCGCTCAGGAGATCCTAAGGAACTATGCCAGGAAGAGGATATCTCCTCGAATCACCATGAAAGTAGACCTTCAGAAGGCGTTTGATACGGTTCACTGGGAATTTTTGCTGGAGGTACTTAGGGGTCTTCAGTTTCCCTCAGCTTATATTGACTGGATTCGGGCATGCGTCACCACCACAAGTTTTTCTATTTCCATAAACGGCAGCATGTTTGGGCACTTCAGAGGAGCCAGAGGATTGCGTCAAGGGGATCCACTCTCACCATACTTATTTGGGGTATGCATGGAGTACCTAGGCCGTATGCTGAGCTTCAGAACACGTGGATCAGATTTCCACTTCCACCCGAGATGTCATGAGCTGAGAGTAGCGCACCTGGCATATGCAGATGATTTACTTCTGTTCTCTAGGGGGGATACCGCATCAGTCAGGATTCTCATGGGTTGTCTGGAGGACCTTGGCCGGACGGCTGGACTGAGGCCGAACCTGGCAAAGTCAAGTTTATACACAGCAGGGTTACAGGGGAATCAGAGACAGGAATTGTTTGCTATTACTGGTTTCCAGGAAGGTCACATGCCATTCCGTTATCTGGGGATACCCCTGGCATCCGAGAAGCTGAGGATTGCAGATTATGACATGCTGCTTCAGGCATTACACAGGAGGGTATGTACTTGGCCGAAACTTACACTCTCATATGCAGGAAGGGCGCAGTTGATACAGTCTGTACTACAGGGAGTGGAGTGTTACTGGTTGTCCATCTTACCGTTGCCGATTGGAGTAGTGGATCGGATTCATAGCCTTTGCAGGAGTTTCTTGTGGACGACTAAACACCCACCGATCTCATGGACTGATATGTGTAGGCCGAAGACTGAAGGAGGACTAGGGTTCAGGGAGCTACAGTCATGGAACACGGCGCTATTATCCAGAGTACTATGGCGTCTCCAGGAGGGGCAGGATGCTCTTTGGCTACAGTGGATCCATCACACGTACTTGCAGGGGTCAGATGTGTGGAGATGGCGTGCCAAAAAGACAGACTCAGCATTGGTGAAGCGTTTAGTGCAGATACGGGATCAGTTAGTGGCGGAGGCCGGTTCAGTGGAGATAGCCCAGCAGACACTGATAGGATGGTTTCGGCCTCGCAGCTTGGCTCGTCGAGGAGTGAGCCAGGCATATGATTTCTTCAGAGGTACCAGAGCCCGAGTCCCATGGGCAGGGATGGTATGGAAGAAGCATATTCAGCCGAGTCACAGTTTCACCTTATGGTTATTGGTGCATCATAGACTGCCCACCAGAGATCGTCTTGAGTACCTGGAGGAGCAGGCTAGAAGATGTACATTTTGTGGCATTGCGGAAGAGACACAGGAGCACCTGTTCTTTGGATGCCTGCAGGTTCGACAGCTTTGGGATAGGATACGAGAGTGGCTTCATATGACGCAGATGATGACCACCTATCGGAGAATGATGAGGGTTTTCATACGGTGCTACAGAGGTACCGGGCTAATAATGAAGGCCAGACATACAGCTATGGCAGCCATGATCCACTACACCTGGCAGGCTAGGAACAGGGGACGTTTCGAGGCCGAGGCATTCCAAGGAGATGCCATTTTCAGGAGAATTCAGATCCACGTTTACCGCACCTTGGATATTCAGTCAGAACATATGCTGCATCAGCCAGGATGAAGATTTTACTTCTATTCTAGTTCTTTTCTGTGCTTATGTTTTGTTTATTTCTTATCTTGTTTAGTCTATTCTGTAAAAAAAAAAAAAAAAAGTCATAAAAGGCTGTGGTGTGGGAAGCGCTGGGGATTATTGGATGAGGACATGTCGAGTGTAGTGAGGAGAGCTTTTTATTTCTGAACAGAACAGGAGAGGGAGAGGATGCAAGGGGGAGGAAGGGATTAGAGGGTGGAGCAGGAGGCTCACATAGGCATGGTGAATAGGTCCACCTGTCTTGGCCTATCTAGTCCGCAGCAAACGGCTTGCGGTAAGGACAACGTCAAATCCGTTGATGGCTGGGGCTTTGCCAAAAAGCCTATGAGGGTGAATGGATCCACCATAAAGGTTCATCTAGTCCGCAGCAAACGGCTCGCGGTAAGGACAACACCAAATCCGTTAGTGGCTGGGGCTTTGCCAAAAAGCCCATGAGGGTGAATAGATCCACCACAAAGATTTATCTAGTCCGCAGCAAACGGCTCGCGGTAAAGACACGACAAATCCGTTGATAGCTGACCACTTGCTAAAAG
>JBAMIB010399978.1:0-10064 GCA_037177415.1 Kaempferia rotunda | reverse complement strand
TTATTAATTTAAATAATATATAATTAAAATAGAAAATAAATATTAGAATATCAATTAAATATTAAAACATTAAAAAAATATAAAATAATTAAAATATACGAATATAAATTTGATTTATTAGAATTTTAGGATTTTTTATAGAATTTTTAAATAAAATTAAAAAAATTAAAAATAATTTCAGAATAATATTTAATAAAATTTATTATTATTTTTAAATTTTTAAAAATAATTTTATATTTTATTGGGAGTAATTTAATTAGGGTTTATAAAACCCTTTTGAAATACGTTGGAATTGTTTAATTTTTTAAAATGAAATAATTTCCAGCACTCGCGACACCAGCGGCTACGCACGCCCACAAAGCGCCCGCACGCCGCCGACGCCCGCACGCCGGAGGCCTCCGGTGACTTCTCCGGCGGCACCGGAATAGTCCGGCGACATCCTCGCGTTGCGACGCTTTCAGCTCCGTCGGAAGCCTCGCATCGCGACACCTGCGGCCGCGATGCTCTTCCTGCACGCCCGTGGGCGTCGCGACTCCCCTCCGGTGATGCTGCGGGATTCGCGACGCTGGTCCAGTGGTGTTGGGTTGGTGCCAGTGCCGGTTCCAGTCGGCAGGCGGAACGTAATGTTTCGACCGGCTCAGCACCGAAATTTCAATCCCCGCGGCTAACCATGACTTTCTAACTATGTTGCAAGTCAGTCTTTCATGAAAACAAGAATGATGACGGTAGGTGAAGGCAAACTAGATCACTGGTCAAATTGATTAGGAAAAAAAAAAGTCAACAGATTCTAATAGTAAATCGAAACACATTAAAGGGTTGAATTCTTATACTGTAAACATTTTGATCAGTTATTCATGTTCATAATTTTCACTACAATATCAGCAACAAACACAAAAGTGATAAGTACAAACCACAAAGAACAGAACCACTGCAATGCAGAGTTTCATAGATGAAAAGGAAAATAGAAGTAAAAAAAAGACACTCTCTCTTGACCTATGCATGAGAATTCAATATCTTACGAAGTTAACAAAATATATTTATAAATCGTGATAATTCGACTGACTGGAAAGGTGACTTTTGAAAGAACAAATTATACAGTTAGTCCATAGGTTTAGAACTCTCTTATCATGGGTCCAACAACTTGTTGGCCTAGGATATTATCAACAAACATGATTGAAAAAGTAATTGAAATATTTGTATCTAGTGGCATATCCCTCTATATGGCCTAGAAACATGGTGCGATCTAACTAACATTTGAACCACGGTTAAATTTCTCTATTTGGATTTCCCTTTCTCAACCTAAATAATGACATGAAGGGCATAGCAAGTAGAAAATATAGCTTTTGGGGGGAAAAAATAGAAATATGCCTTAGCGAAGAAAATAATGGTCAGACCTGCGTGTCACATCTTTAGCACCTTTTCCGGCAAAAGCAACAACATATCTTAATGGCTTTCGGCAGGCAGCAGCTGCAGATTCTACCTTTTCAGAACCATCAATTACAGCATTTGCAGCATCAACATGCACCCACCTTCCAGTTGAAGACTCTCCATTACAGTAGACTTCTGCCCAATACAAAGGAGGTCCAGTCCTTCTAGACCACAATGCACCAGAACTACCATGCCTTGAAACCGAAGAATCTACAGCATTGTTTTGCCTCAGAATTTTCACACTAGTAGTTGGTGCCACTGAACAATCAGGCATCTCATCGGTCTTAGAATCTACCTTGTCATCTGGAACAGCTGCAGCAGTAGCTGAAATGGCCCTTTCAATCTCCAACACGAACTCCATATCACCTTTTCTTTTTGATACTTCAGCCAAATTTGTGGCACAAGAATTCAAATGGTCATTGCATGCTCTACTGGTTGATGCAAGGTCAATGTGATCATTAGTCTTATCCAGCGATTTAACATCAGATGGAACATCAATTTGATGAGGCACTAAGACTGAGGTTGAAGGAGAGGATATTTTAATATCCAAGCTCCCTGTATCTTGTTTTGAAATTCCAATCATATTGGTATCTGGCTTAAGAGAGGCTACATCAAGTATGGATACAAACCTGAATGAAAAACATCTCTCTTTAATACCTAGAAAGATGCTTAAGCATACCCATTCATTATAACTAATCTGCTATCAAGTTCGGATAAAAAGAATCGCAGTACAAGGGTTCCTAACTCTTCTCTGTTAACAAAATAATGTCTAAACTCTATACTGATCATGCCAGACAAAAAATGAGCTAAACAAGTTACAACCGTAATTCTTGATAGATACCCTTAGAGAAAGGCTTGAGATGGTTTCATACATTTTAAGAAGTACAGGTACATGATTTGACGTTAATTTCAGTTAAGAAACTACAAACATATTCTAGAATCTCACTCCTCAGACATGTTTCTATAACTCAATATAATCCAACGAAAATGCATTGCATTTCACATGTTCAAAATGGAACACCTAGCAGCAGCTTCTCCAGCTTAGTACAGTAAAAGTATCAAAGGCTTAAATTTCAACATTGATGTATATACTATTATTTGATGAAATACAGATATTGTGTGTTTATTCAAACGAATATTTCATAAGTTCACACTTATTGGAATATCTTATTAAATTGGTTTATGATTTTATAAATCAACAAATATCGACACCATCACTGTAAATCTATCTTTGTATATCTTCACTGTACATACTCTCATCTTATTAATCACCTTAGAATTGAAAGTAATGAACTTCACCTTAGAATTCTTCATTCCATTATCACATTATTTTATCTTGTCATTTACTGTCAAACTAGAGATTAGAGAAGGATGGACAGCTTAAAGAAGGTGATTTCATCTTTTTCTTCACCAAGGTCAAATCCAAAACCTCCCTTAAATTTAAACTTTGATAAGATCTAACACTCTTCAGGATATATACCAAGACTCTCCAAACTAATTAAGAATGAGATGGTAACATGGAAAAATTTAAAAATCAACTTGGCTAGCTTAATACAAAGTCCGCATACCGAGTTGTTAGGTTAAGAGCTCTGAACAAGGCAACTGAAAGTGCAGCAACCTGCATCACAAATTAATCAAACTATTCAAATACATAATCCAAATTTTCCTTTATTAGTATATAGCAACCATGAAGTGAACTTTTACACAAATTCGAAAAAAACCATGAAAAGATCAAAGAAAATGAGGGAACATATAACATGTAGCTTAAGCTAGTATAAAATTTATCTTCTGGTAAGGATTAAGAAATCAATCACAGCATGTAAAATCATAATGAAGGTTATGTTACATCTATTTAGCATCTTCAATTATTCATTAAGTATCAAATCTTTAATGTGTTTGTTATATTCGCGTGATTAGATAGCTCTGTAGATTCTACTGTCAATACAAAGATCAGAGAGAAAAGAATTATTCCCTATAGTATGATGAACAATTTGTCCACTTTAGCCATGCATGAACAATTTGTCCACTTTAGCCATGCATGAACAATTTGTATAGCTCTACAATAAATTCGAAATGGATTTTTCCCCAGTATGATGACCTATTTAACCAGTTTGGCCAATGTGAATGCCCGTTAAAAAAAATTCCCATGTCAGTTTGCAAGTGTCAATCCCTCATGCATGAACCTGACTCTCTTGCCAATTGTTATTTTACCTCATTAAGGATGTTGGGATAACACCTTGAATTTATGAAGCTAAATATTTAAATCGCACTAAGAGGTAGTAGTTTTGTTTTGTCATTTTCATGAATCAGGTTCTTCCCATCAGCAGTCCACACTGATGAGAATAGGCAATTTAATGAGTGTCTGCTGGCTTAATATCTTTACCTCCATTCTTCAAATCGTCTAGCCTTTAACCTCTTCAAATTACCAATGAGCCACACAGCTTGATGATCTCTAAGCTAGTTCTACACTGCTTGAACACTAGTTTTCAACTTCAAGTCAACATACCTGCATTATAGTTCTTAGCACTGGTTGAGATAACAATAGATATTTTCTAAGCAAGGTTGCTAAATTCTTGAATATGTGCAGAAGTGATTCATCAATCACCTTAACAGAAAATGTCACACTTGTCACGAGCTAATGCAAAAGAAGAGAACTACTTCAACAATCCAAAAGAGAATAAAACATAAGATTGAGTCAAATAAATAATACCTCTTCAGCTGTCCCCTCATGAGTTTGAAGGGCAAAGGCAAGATTTTGTTTAAAAGAACCCCTATCAATATGGTGACTTCTTACTTGGAAATTGTCACGGAACTGCAGAAAAGGGCATGATTCTAAGAATATTAAATGTGTAATACAAATTATTTACAGTTGTAGCTTTGTTACCCAATTCACAAGGTAGCATAATCCGTTAGCTGTCAGCTTTAGAATCTCTCCTACTGCTAGCAAGCTGGGTGGTAAGAGTGAAAGTAAGGAAGCCTGCATAGACATTATAAGCTTAAGAGGGCATCTGTCTACTATAAACAAAGTTTGACTACAGTCGGCAATGAATTACCTTTCATAAAATTATATTCCAAGATATCTAAAAATCTTGGAATTTCATATTCACCTATCTTCATTATTCTTTCAATTATTTTTCTATTATTGAAACTAATATATTAGCCGACCCTATCTAGTGGGATAAGCTTGGTTGTTGTTGTAGTAGTAGTAGTATTGAAACTAATATATTCAATTTTAGTTCCACTTCACTTACCTTTCATTTGTAAACTTTTTCTCCACAATTTTAAGCTTCAAATTTAATATCTTTCCACCCTCATCAATCAATACAATATCATCTGGATATAACATAAACGAAGCAAGTTTTTCTTCAATGTAATTGGTGAGTTTATCTAGTACTAATGTCAAAAGTAGAATCTTAAAATTGGCCGTCATAGAAGGAAAAGAACAAGGTAGAAGTAAAACTGCACAGGCATAATCCGAGTACCTGAATCAAAGGATCATTACACACATCGTCAACAATCCTCCCTCTTGCAAGTAAACATAGCAAATGAACTTTGTGAACAAGCTCAGCTAGTTCCTGAAAGAATATTTGTCGTATAATTCTATATCAGTAATGGTTTGATGAAGGAAATGAGAAAAAAATAACCATTGCATAGCAGCATATCTTTGACTGTCAACCTAACTATGGATGATATTCACCTTATCTTTAGCAGAAAATCTTCTAGGAAGCTTCTTTCCAGAAGATGACGGTGTATCTGTGAATTCAATAGTTAGCTCCCTACCATCATCATATGAATAACCTCCTTTGTTCTCTGAAACAGGAACTCTGCCCTCTTCCCAGGCTAATTCATCTGCATCATCTCCCACATTTTCACTTGCTACTGATGTGCTTGCTTTATCATTTCTGGTATCACAGCTCTTCAAATCGAGTTCATTGGAATTCTCTTTTGCATCTTTTCCTTCACTATTCTTCCCAACTGATACCTTTACGTGAGAGAATTAACTAAAAAAATTTCAACAAATGACCATTTGAACTATTTTATTAGAAAAACAAACTATCTGTGATCATTTGCAATTTGTTAAAAAAAATCAACAAATTCATCTGGACTTGTCACATGATAACAGATAGAAAATTCATAAAAGACTAAATAATGAAGTAATTAATAACTAAAAATTTGGAGCAAACACATGCATGTGTGAATGATAAAATCCATAAGGGAAAAAACAGAGAAGCTATTTTTGGCATTTTTTACATATAGAATATGGATATAACAACTAGTCATTGTCTGCATCAATCGAAACTCTTTAAAAAGATCTAGCTCCACGAACAAAGAATGCAATTAAAGTTCACCAAAGTTTTTATTCCGGAGATAGGAAGTAAAAGAAGGAACAAACTTACCGTTTCTTCACGCTTCGCATCGGAGGTTTCAGTTTCGTGCGGCAGTTTCCCACCCACAAGTGCGTCAGAAGTCGCCTTTTTCGATCGCTTCGTGATTTTGGAATCCGCGGAACCAGAAACTACAAATTGCATAAAATAACAAAAGACACCTTTTTTTCCCAAAGAAATCAAAACCTCGACGGAGAAGACAACAGCAGGAGAACAGTAGAACCTCTTCTGCGCTTTGGTTTACTGCCGGTGCTAGTTCCTGCTTCCGAATCGTCTGGAGCTATGTAGAGGAATAAAAATGAGGGGCTTCGCAGCGGGAGACCAGAGTCGAGAGAGCGGATAGGGTTAGGGGGAGCAAACCGGGTGGTGGTTCGGCGGATTTGGATTGGTTCCTCGTTCTCATCTCCGGAGTTGTCCACGCCTTCCTCCTCCTCCACCACTTCTTCCTCTCCGTCCTTTGCGTCGCGGCGGCGTCGTCGTCGTGGTCGGAAGAAGAGCGGGGACGGCGATGGGTAGGTCGTTTGGGGTTCCGCCGCGCGGGAGGTTTTGGACGGCAGATTCGGGAGAAAACTGACGTCATTTGCTTCTGATTATTAAATACTTTGGTAAAAAAACACCTTTCTTTTTATTCGAATCGGTATTTTTTTTATTTATCATTACAATGCTGCCTCGGCGTCTCTGTTACTCTGTCCAGTACCGTCATTTGGTTATATCATCGGGAGTATGGATATGAATTCGATAGTAAAAAATAATGACTATAAATCTAAATTTAATAGTAAAAAATTAAAATTAAAATTAAAATTAAAATAGAAATAAAATTTATTAAATTATATAAGTTTAATAATTATTATAAAATTTTAAATTATTATTTTTAAATCCACCAATCAAACGACAACTATTCATTCCTACTAATCCCACCAACTAAATCGCTATTTAAATTCCTAATGACTATTGATTTTAGACTTGAATGTCACATGAACACCCGACGTAACACCATATAATAAGTCAATTATTTATTTATTTATTTATTTATTTATTTATTTACTTAAGTATATACCTCCCTAATGTCTTAACCATTTTTCACTAATGGCTAATAGTCACCCGTGATTTACCTCCTCCGTATTGATTTAAGGACGAATTGACGGAGGTGCTGGGATATAATAAGTCAATTTTTAAAATAATATATTATATAATCATATAATTATAATTAATATTCAATATATATCTATCCATATAGAAATAATATACAGTAAAAGGGGTAAAAAAATAAGCATATGCAACTAACTAAGGAGACCGTTAAATTAGATCAGAATATCAAAATCCTACTGTGATGCAATGTCCTCCTGATCTACAGTAAGGTGAGTCCTAGTTTAGATATCTACGTAAAAAATGTTATGACCTAATTATCTAGCTAGAGTGGTTGTCTTCTTCCTACACGTGTTAGTTGCACAGTGGAATATGAAATAAAACAAAAACTAACACTAAAGAAGAACACACCAGATTTGACGAGGTTCGGAGATAAAGCTCCTACTTCTCGGCGTCCGTGAGGTGGACGATCCTTTGATCCTTCAGTGGATCAAACCCCGGATTCTCCGGCTATCACGCGTCGCTCCGAACACTCTCGGAATAACACACACACACAGCGGCGCCCCTGGGCCAGGGCCACCAGGGCGCCTGCCCAGGGCCCAAATATATCCAGGGGCCCATTTTTAGTAAACTTATATATATATAAACATTTTTTTTTTCTAAAATAACTTCTTCTTTGATTCACCCTTGCGAAGCCCACGCCGAAGCCCTCCTCCTTCCTTGAAGCCCTTGCGAAGCATTCGCCGAAAGCCCTCCTCCTTCGCCGAAGCCCTTGCGAAGCCTTCGCCAAAACCCTCGCCCGAAGCACCCGCCACCCAAAGATGCTCCTTGTTGTTGTTTAACGGCCGGTTTTTAACACTGTTTCTTGCCTTCAACGGGTGGTTTTTAGTGTTGTTTCTTGCCTGATCTTCTATCTATATGATTGTCATTTGCAAATGCCGCAAGGTACATTTCAATCCGGTTCTAGTTCTTTTCCATATGCCATCGCCGCAAAAGAGCTTTATTTCAATTTTTATATGCCTTCCTTTTCGATCCTTCGTCTGATTAAACTCGTTCGCCAAGATTCGAAGCTATTGCATTACGCTACATTCTAGTATTGATTGCAGGTTTATTGTTAAGATTTGTAATTTTTTCTCATTTGTTCCGTTCATAGTTTGATTAGATTGTTTCGTTCGCTTCGATGTATCTGAACTAGGTTCTTAATGACACAGTATGTTAATTTCTTCTACCTGGAATAACTGTGAAAGAGCATCAATTTGTAGCTTAGGTTTTGGTTGTAATATCTTTGTTAGGAGAACAAATTTGGGCAACTTGATTAATGAATTGTTATTGTTGAAATTGTTTCGGTATTTCACTAGAGAGAACACCTTTTGTTCTTGAATGAGAAAATCTATGTTGCATATTTCTGGTTTTGTAGTTTTCTTGTGACTAATGGAACTTTATGTGTAGGCAACTAGACTGTATTGCTTTGTTCACAAAGTTTTAGTTTGTGGAGAGTGCATATGTTTCTCAAAACATCACATCTGTGTGGTACTCATCTAAACTTTTGCTTTCATGAGTACTTTGTTTTCCATGGCTGGATATTACTGGTGAAAAGTGCTAACTTTCTGATCTTAAGTCCTAGGGTAAATTATTGGACACTTCAAATTGATTACAACATTATCATTATTCATAATTAGAAACATTCTAATAAAACTAATTGTTAACATCCGGATACCACTTGCATTTGTCAGATACAACTTAGTGAGTCATTTAGTTTTACATAGATAGTCATGTGTATAAAGACTTTCAGGTCAGTGCACATACTTAAATGTTTTACTGATCACTTGTAGCCACATACTTAAATGTTTTACTGATCACTTGTAGCCAGTGACAAAGATGTCTTTTTTTTCCTCTATCCCTTGTTAGAGGAACACATATATCGAGCATATTTTGCATCAACGATGCTGAACCAGATGTATCTTCCAACACTTGATTATGCAAATATAGCTTGATATTAGAATGGGCAAAGCATTGACTTTTTTCCAAACTTTTTGGTAGGAAGGATATCTGCAACTTGACTTTGGTTGGGCACCATAACTCTTTGCTTACTTTATGTCGAATGACAGATGTAATGGTTAAATTATGGAGGTAAGTTGACTATGTTGCATTTCTTTATTATTTTTCAATTTAGTATCAATATTTTATGTTACATTACTCTATTTATCTCTTTGCATTATTGAGTTAAATTTTTCTTCAATGTCAATTTCTTTTGCTAAAAATTTAGTGTTTGTTTGCTAAAAATTTAAGTAATTGTTTGTTATAAACACCTCTTATATTTTGAATTAAATTGATTACAATTAAAATTATTATTTTTTTAATAATTTAATAGTGTAAGAATGAAAAAGAATTTATATTCATAATTTTGAAATTAATGTATTATTCTTATTTCTGAATCATAAAAATTTATGCATAAATAAAAAAGGAATGGTATGAAATTTTTTTTTATTTTCTTATCCCATTTCTAGAAATAAAATTTTATAGATTAAAATAATTATTAACTAGGTTGATAGAAGGATAAAAGTGAGGCATAATTAAGAATTTCGCCCAGGCCTTCGGACAACAAGGACCGGCTCTGCCCATTATGGTATTAATATTCTTCTTATGTAATGGTTATCGGTCACTATTATTATCTTTCCATTTATCAAGACTTCCACCGATAATGATTATTATTAATAGTTTTTATTAGCTTGTGACCAAATCAAATATACTTTCTAGAATATTATTCGGCTCCAAGCCTACTTCTTGAGCACTTCTTGGGTTCTATCCTGACATCCAATAGTTAAATCTATAAATGAAATTTTTTATCTTTTATAATGTGCCACATTAATACCATATCAAAAAGAAAAAAAAAAATCTATTAGAACATTTCTAATAGTTAAACCTCTCAATGAGTTTTTTATAATTTCCAATATGACATATCATAAATATAGAAAAAAAATTTATTATTCTCTACATAATAAAAAAAACATCCATACAAATTTTTTTTATATGTCATACATTATAAATTATATATATATATATATATATATAGAACTGTTACTGTGCGCGTGTGCATAGTCCGCGATTGTGCGTGCGCGCACGGTAACATTATTATTTTTATTAAAAAATTAATTAAAAAATTAA
>JBAMIB010399967.1:0-10064 GCA_037177415.1 Kaempferia rotunda | reverse complement strand
GAGTTCCGGGTCTTCGGAGGCCGAGCAAAAGTCCAACCGGAGGTGCCGGTTGGCAAAGGTAATTTCTCCTGAGAGGAATAGGTGAGGACGCGTTCCCCAAAGAGGGAACAGTAGGTGTCGGTCCGACCTAGGGTTTCGGTCGAAACTTGAAAGTCAGGACCAAGATAGCTCTTGCTGTAATTTCTGTTTCATTATTATTTTGTTGTTGTGCTAACAATTTATGCAGAAAAAAGAAAAGGGAAAAGAGAAAAAGGAAAGGAACTCAGAGTCGAACTCCCGCAGGAAGGCGGGAGGGCACCTTGGGAGGAGCCAAGGATGCCCTCAGCTTGCGGGAGGGCACCTTCAAGGTGGCAGAAGGCGCCCCCGCGCGGATGAGTTCGAGCAGATCAGACTTCTTCCTTCAGTCGCCACGTAACCCTTGAAGGTGCCCTGGGATGCATAAAGGGCACCCTCAAAGTGATAAAAGCTGAAGTTTTCAGTGTTTATCCGAGGTGACGTGGGGGCGCCCTGAGAGGGTTCAGGGCGCCCTAAGAGGGATTTATGGCGCCCTGAAAAGCCTATAAAAGGACTGTTCAGCCAGGTTTTTCAATACAACTCATTTTTATGATCTTTCGAAAGCTACTACGATCTCGACGTCCTGCTACGAAAGTCCTTGACTCAATTCCTAAAGACGCTGAGATTCTGCTCCGACGAAGCCATAATTAATTTAATTGATTGTCGATATTCTTTTATTGTGCTTTCAATTTCTATATCTTTGTAATTCTTTGTACTTATTCGGATTGATAGTGATTGCCCAAAGTAAACGATCAAGGATTGTGAGCATTGCAGTAGAAGCCGTTACAGACTCCGAAGCAAGTAAAAATTCCTGCGTCTTGTGTCTCTTATTTTTATTCTTCCGCTGCAAACTCTACTCCTTTTCAAACGAAATCGATTTGCGATATTCACCCCCTCTATCGCTCTTTCACGATCCAACACTTTTCCCCTTTTGCTCCGTTTTCACTCTGCAATGTGTCCTATCATGAAAACCAAGGGGTAGATCTCCACACAAAATACATGGAAGTATGTTATCATAATAAGATAAGGTGCAATAAATATAGATTATACTCATGAATAGTAAAGAGATATACATCAAAACTTACACAAAAATATACATAATTTAAGCACATCACTCAAGCATGAGAAATACAAATAAGAAACACAAACTATGTTACAATGAAAATAGAAAATGACTTTATAACATGAACCTTGCTCTTTTCTTATTTTAGTTAGCCTCTTGATATTGGGAAAATGCAGCAATACTTGTCGCCCAAAACTCAAGAATTGACATGAATCGTTAGTTCTTCAAATATTCGTGAACCCCTTTTCTAGGGTTACTTCGACACCTACCAATCGATTAGGGTTGTCAGTCGACTATCCAACAACCTATAGAATGACTCTTTTCAAACCCCCTAATCGATTGGTGAGTCATACTAATCAATTCAGCAACTTCTAATCAATTACTTCAATTGATTCAGAAGCTTTTTATTTTTCACGAAAACACTCCAATCAATTGTCCTAATCAATTGGCATAAGCTTGATCGATTGGCCAATCGATTCTGGCCCTCACTATGCTTTTACGAAAAATCTTTGAGTCAATTACTCTAATCAATTGACTTAGCCATAATTGATTGCCCCAATTGGTTCCACGACTTTTGTTTTCTCACGACATAGGCCGCAATCGATTGGCCTTATGGTAATCAATTTACCAATTGATTCCAAACCGTACTATGCATCGCGAGAAACCTCCCCAATTGATTATCCTAATTAATTAACAAATATAAATATTAACTAAGTTACAAATAATTTAAATACCTGAAATGGAAGTTTTAAATTGTTACAAAATCATCCAATTGTGGGGATTTCAAAGCAAACAAGTTGTTTTTTTAGCTTGAAACAACTTGAAATCAGCCTGTTTTAGTTGAAATCAACTCAAAGATCACCTAAATCTAACAAATCATTTTAAAAGGAAGTTATGTTTAGTTTATTTTTTTCTAAAAAAAAGTCAAAATAATGACTATATACATCTCAAAGGTCGATTAATAACAACGAATCTATTGAATAACATTCAAACTTTTTTTTTATTTTTTTCAAAAGTTCTTCTCTAAGGGTAATAGGCTGTCACAATTATTGAATTATTTGTAATAAATTTTCTAAAAGATTTATAGGCATAAATTATGATCCTTGACTACTATTGCAAATTTAGCAACAATGGAACTATCTTTAACGGCAAGATCAAGATAATAATTTTTTGCTAGCAAAAAAGCCCATCAACATCGACTTTCTTGATATATATGATGGCATAAGCCGTTACAAATGCTTTTACTTTTTGTAGTGATCGGGAAGATATCGCATAGTTGGCTGGAAATAGTACGACTTTAGTGGTATTCTTGGTTAGAATTGCTTGTATATGTCCTTTTGCAATGTCTTGAAGTTATTCCCGATCAATAACTTGAGTACTTGATGCCAATGCTAAGTACTTGAATACGACTTTTGAAGCTAGTCAACATGAGATGGGCTCATCTAGGAGTTCAAAGTGTTTATAGTTTAGCGCATAGATTTCTTCTCAACTCGCATTGGTTCATACCATTGCAATTGTTCTCTTCTCATTTGGCTAGTTCCTCCCTCCACTTAGGGTGTTTTTCACCTTTGAGTAGTTGATGCCAATGGTTTTCATCTCACTTTAGTCTTTGTTGTCTCATCCTTGTAAGGTTTATTGGTTGTTATAACCTTGCTTTTTAAATGAGGCATCATTGCCTTTGCACATCCCTTGCAATGGTTGAAGATGTTAAGTAATACTGTTGCAATATGATAGTTTGATATAAGTTTAATGCAACTAATGCTCGCTTCAAGCAACATGACATAAATGGTAATATGTCCACTGTCGCATCCTTGCTTGGGTTTTTCTCAAGAGGGAACAATACTGGTGCATGGATCTTTGTTGGAGATATTGTTCAGCCATGCTAGGGTTGTTCTTCTTCCTCTATCCATGCGTGGATAGTTTTCCACTAATGGTACAAAGCTATTATGGTGAAATTACCATAACAATCAAATTTACTTTCTCAAATGGATCATCGAAGAGCTAAACAAAGAGGTCTAGTTCAAAGCTATTTCTGTGAACGCAAAGGTGTTTTGTTCACTTGTGGACAAATGCCATCTTTCTAATTAACTAAATATTATTGTTAGATTAACCAATCATAAAGTTGCTCTTGTATGACCACGGATTCAAATTTTAAAAATAATCTCTTATAAAGTGTATAATTGACTCTTGCTCAAAACCTTACATTTGTGGGAGCTTCATCATCAGTGCCCTTCTTCGAGAGCAACCAACCAATCAGACATAGAGGGTAGAGTTATAGAGGTATGTTTTGCACATGAAAAACAAGTACTATAAAATTAGTACATAGATAGCTGAGAAGAGCTCAAATGATTAATGTCTTTAATTATTTGCCCAATGTTTAATGAACTATTTTCCTTATAAACATCTACAAAATCATTCATTATTCCAACATTGACCACTGAAATCACCAAAGTCATAATCTAAGCTCCAAATCAATTTCTTGCAGATCACGGGAGTTGTGCCTCATCCAAATGGAGGTATCATGATTGTTGCTCGCTATCTACACAAAACCATAAGAGGGAAAAGTTATTAATTATCTCCAAATCTATAGATTCATGTGGATTAAGGTTAAGTAGGCATGCAATACCTGTGTGGTCCGTTCAAAGAGAGATAGCGTTGGCTGGTCCCCTTGATTAAGAAAGGAACCGGAATGAAATGTATTATATGCTGTGCCAATCTCTGCGTTCTCTCCAAACCCAATCTGAAAAACAGAAAATTAATTCGCCATTAACTCTCCTATAAAGATGGAAAGTTAGAATTGAACTTTGTAAAGCTAGATAGATATATACATACCATGACACTAGAATAGGGATCAATCATCGAAGAAGATGAAGTGGTAGAAGGGGGAGATGAAGGATACCCTGTTTGTAGTCTGCTACCAGAAACCTGCTAATTCCATCAAGATGCAAAAAGGAAAAATAAGATCGAGATGCATGAAGACAAACAAGAATAATATTAGATGAAAGTAGAGACAATATGCAAAAAATAAAAACCTTGTGGAGATCAGCCCTCATCTGATTCTGCAATATGATCTTCTCCAACTGAGCCACCCCAAGTCCTCTTTGAGGCTGCTTTCGCTTCTCCGAACCATTCTTCTTCCCTCTCCTCCTTGAGGATTCATTACTCCTACCACAACCTAATCCAAGCATTTTATTCCTGTACACAAAGTGTTTAATTATGCTGAGAAAGAGAGAAAGAAGGATTTCTTGTTGTAGGGCTCTTGAGGAAGGCTATATATAGAGAGAAAGAGATGGGCTAATTGTTACGCTGAAAATTAACCAGATAATTACAGCAAGAGTGGATTTGATTATCATAAGATCTTAATAAAAGATTCTGAGTTCAAAGTTGATAATATATCTCCGAGAAGATTCACAATTATGTGTGAGATCTATAATTAAATAATCAGATTATTTTAGGCAAATTATTTCACAGTAATATAAATAAATAATCATTAGAATACCGGTTTAGATCCTCACGATCTTTATTATATTATAGCCTCGTTGCAACTCCTTTCACGTGGATGTATATGATATTATTTAGGTTACCTTTGACAATTTGCCCTCCTCGATTTTAAATTGTACGTGTTACAAGGGAACTCAAGTTCAGAGCTAAATTGCATGAAGAATCAGACGCCTTTAATGGTCAAACATATTGACAGTTCACTTAAGATATTTAGATTAATTTAAGATCCTTGATAAGAGATTAAGTAGTTTTTTTAAGGAGTAAACGACTTGGCACCACAAGTTGGTGGTCTCTTTGATCGGAGTGGCCAAAGGTGCATAAATTAATTCCTCTCTACATTATTAATTGTATAAACTATCGTGCAGTAGTTTGATTCTGAGAGTTGGAGGAGGATATTTTATGAAGAGAAATGGTGATGCAAGATATGGCAGGCTGGAGAGGATACGAAATACTATTTTATAAATCACACGAAGCATTGTTTAAACGGTTGGGAAATTATTTTATCAGACCTCTGAATAAATATACTAATTAAACTTATAAGTTCTTCCAACGGGGAAAAAAGCTCCATTTTTTCTAATTAAACTGATGCTAACAATTGGAGTTAACGTTTTAATTATCACGGAGATAATTATTATATATATTAACTTTTGTCTATATGTAAGAATCTCATATACAGAAATAAATAATAACCCTTTGAGTGGACTTAATTAGATTGTTAATATTTAACTATTATTCCTAATGTATAGGTAAGAAAATCACTTAACACTATTGGGTTGAAAGATTAGGATATGTACGTAGGTACCAAGGTGCGAAAATCACTTAACGCTATTGGGTTGAAAGATTAAGATATGTAGGTACCAAGGGGAGGCACCTTTGTAGATTAATTGATAGATAGGGCCGGGATTGTGCGCTTGAAAAATTATTTTTAACGATCCAATTTCGAGATAAAAGTTATTGCGTTTTGGAGTCAATTGTTCATAAATTTTAAGAACGTGAGATAGACAATATCATGTTAAAGAAAAATGGTCCAACTCTTACTTCAACTTTATTATTTACCCAAAAGGGTGTTGACATGATCTTGAATCGATGATTTGATGACCAATTAGCCAGTGATGACTAAACGCGCAAGGGTATATGTTGGCTAATCTTGTAGGAGTACATTGGCTAATTAACTCTCAATCTTAGCCATACTGACAACGCTTCCATATCAAACCACTAAATGGACTAGACGCTCTCTATGCATCTAAAACAGTTTGATTGAGTAAGACAATTTTAATAATTAAGATCCTACATTATGATGATTAGTTAACAACAATTTATAAATTAGTTGTTAAGTCCTCTTCTAGGAACTCAACAAACATTGTTAAATTTAAGAGGAATTAAATATAAAAAAATTGTTGTAAATATATATATGGTTGTGATGATCATAAGACAACCCTTTAATTTTTTGCTATCTTTTTTATTCCTTCCATACATATCTGAATATGCAATATCTAATTATTTTATATATAAATATATAAAATGTGAAAACTTACCAGATTAAGAGGTTACCTTCCTTCTATAATATATTGTTCCATTGGCTTTTAAGTCAATAAATTATTATTTTTATAATCACATTAATGTTTCCTTTCTTCGATCTATATGGCTTATTCCATCAGATCAATATAAAAATTAATAATAGAAAACGCGTTCTTTTTCTTATATGAAAATATAGAAACTTATAATAAATTATTTAGTTTTGAAATTTTTTTATTTTCAAGATGTGATTTTAGAAAATAAATAAAGATTAAATAAATATTTAACACCTCATTTAAGTCTAATAAATTTAAATGTGTCAAACAAAAAATCAATTTAGATATTTATTATATTTTCTTTCAAACTTTTATACTGTATTTTCTAAAAAATTAAAATAAAATAAAATATTTTATTTTTAATGATAATTTTTAATAGAATTGTATCCTTCTATAATCCTCAACTATTTCCTTGGTCATTGAAAGCAATACAAATTCCTAATTTTATTGTGCATGTTATTTATGGTATCGAATTGATGGTGAATGGAACAATTATTGTTTAGCAATGCAATCTAACAAGATTAATGAAATAAATGTTTTAGTTTTTATTTTGGTTTTAAAACAAAATAGTTTATTCCCATTTTTTATTCAATATTTGAAACAAGTATATGGAATCTACAGAGAATATTAGTCTCCACAATTTAAATATATTTATATAAATCATATTTTGTTCGAGTAGCTGATAATTTATTTATCCACTCAAATCATTTGATTTTTCAAGCTTGATCACTCAACATGCATAAATTGTTGGACAATTTTTGCTTTACGATTGTTCAACCGTCGAAAGATTTGTCCTTTCTTCGATAGTGCTTAAAAGTTCACACGAGCATCAAATTCTCATGATACAATAGCTCAACTATGTTAACAATCAAGCACGAGTTGTTGGGAGTTTTTGATGTAATCATCCTCGGATCAAGGTTAACCAGTTTAACTAAATTCAAGTGTGTTCGAGTTTGAGTTGCGATGTTTAGATGATATGTGAGAAGAGGTCAAGTAGGTCAAGGTTGACTGGACACAATTGAAAATATATGAGATAGAGATCAACTAGGTCAAGGAAGATTAAATATTTGATTGAGAGAGGTCCTAATCGAAAGTTAAGTAAGGTAAAGTCTTAACTCAAGAGTTAAATAGGAGGAAAGTCCTAACTAAAGTTAGGTCAGGATGGAAATTACCAAGTGATTAGTTCTAACTCAAGAGTTAGGCAAAGGAAAATCCAAGTGGGACAAAAAGCATAGTATGTCAGCAAAAGAAAGTCCTAACTGAGGATAGGCAAGGGTGGAAGTCTACCAAGTAACTAGTCTTAACTGGGATTAGGTAAAGGGAAGTCCAAGTGGATCAAGGAGAATTGTACGTTAGAAAAGGAAAGACCTAACTGCGCTTAGACAAGAGAAAGCCCAAACTGAGGTTAAGCAGGGTGGAAATCTTCTAAGTGACTAGTCCTAACTGCGGTTAGGTGATGTACATAAATTATGTAAGTTTTTATACACACTTTGACTCATATTTCTTTACTATTCATGAGTATACTCTACGTTTATTACACCTTATCTTATTATGATGACATACTTTCATATATATTGTGCGGAGATCTACTCTTTATTTGGTTTCATGATAGGACATATTCTAGAGCAAAAATGGAGCAAAAGGGGAAGAATTCCAATACACAAGGTGGGAACAGGGTTCACGCGGGCATGAGCCCTATTGCATGACCGTGTGACACCATGCACGACCATGCAAGAGAAGGTGCAGCATTCCAGAGAAGAACCCCATGCGGGCATGCAGCCTTACACGACCTTGTGGCCATTTCCTACGGTCATGCACTTACACATGGCTATGTACCCTGTCTGTGCAGCCTTTGGCCATGGCTTCCCATGCATGGTCGTGCAGTCAGTCGTGCGGAGCAAGGCAACAACCCTATAAGAGAGGGTTCTCTCTCCTTTTCTTATATCTTTGATTTAGGGCTCCACCCTAAGCTTGGAGAAGGATTCTCTACCCCTGGGAGAACCCTAGATCTGCACCAAGAAGGCAACTCCGACGATCCGTCCATCTTCAGAACAAAGAGAGCACTCGAGAAGATCGACACTCCATTGATAAGCATGCTCTTCTCCCTGTCTTTGTGTATCGAGTTGTGGATTACTATTCTATTATCTCGTGAGTTGTTTTCCTTTATTCATGGAGTATATGTTTGATTCTTAGGTTGTAAGAAGTATTTGTGATGTGTTGTTGATATAAACTCTATGAATTTGTTACCTTCCTTGTTCCTGTTTGAAAAAAATGCTTGATTGAATGTTGTGTGCTTAAATGTTTTATTTGATTGAATAGGTGCATAGATTCGTCATCCGACTAGACGGGGGTGCCCAAGGTTGATGTGGTCAGACATTAGTGAGAAAGAGTATCTCTCCTCTCATCTATGGTATGCCCTCTTAGGGGAAGCCAATTCTATGTATGGATGAGTCTAACTCACCACTTAATGGATTTTCCTTAATTCTATGGTAGTAAATATTTTGTGTGTAACCTAGATGATGTATACCCGAGGAATGCCTTGTGACAGAGGTAGTCCACTATAAACCTGGACTCTCTAAGTTAACCTCATCTACTTATTGACGTTAGGATACTAACTAGGAAAGACATTCCGTTATACCCTGGCTAGGTAGATACAGTACCTATTTAGACATCCTACAAATCATAGGTATTGAGAATAGGCGACAAGTGATCCATAACACATCAATAAATATCACAAGAAAATTGAAACCCCATAATCATTCTCCTGCCTAAAGATCACTTTCTTCCCTCTTTTTCTTTTTCTCCTTCTTGAACTATTTCTCTTTTCAACACAACCAAACCTTCAAGTATCTAGATTATTTACCATGCAAAGTCAACTAATGTTTAATCACAATCCTTGTAGAGATGATAATCTTATATATTACTTAATGAAAATTCTGTATACTTGCAGATAGTCAACAAGTTTTTGGCGTTGCTGCCGGAGACTGTTTGTATTAACATTAGTTAATTTGCATATAAGTTGCTCTATACATGAGAATAATATTTATTTTTCTATATATATAATCCAAAATTATTTTACATTTTCTTTCTTGTGTTCATTATGCATTTTCTTTTGTTGTTGGTTTTGTTTTTTTTAAAATTTTTTCTTGTAATTTTTTTAATTATCATGAGCACTAACATGTCGAGCAAGTTTTCAAGAGAATCTTTCACACTCATACATGTAGCTGAAAGCACATATGATTCAGACTCTGATCAATTTTTGTTATTTTGCACAAAATGTAGTTG
The DNA here is from genome assembly GCA_037177415.1 of Kaempferia rotunda. Classification (NCBI taxonomy): domain Eukaryota; kingdom Viridiplantae; phylum Streptophyta; class Magnoliopsida; order Zingiberales; family Zingiberaceae; genus Kaempferia; species Kaempferia rotunda. The sequence continues at coordinate 590 of JBAMIB010399967.1, read as the reverse complement.
CACGTCTCATCTAGCTATTATATGCCACTTCTGTTGGTGCCCCAAGGTGGTTTTGATGTGCTCAATCAAGTTGGGTTAGGTCCTGTGTTGTTTAATCCTTGTGTCTAAGTGTGTAGAAGTTATGAACACAAGAAGTCGAGCGAAAGATGCAGCGGATGAGAAGGACGTCATGGAAAGCGAGTCGACGGGCTCGGTGCGTCCGAGGAATGAGAAGTTACAAAAGAGTACATCGGTAGATGAGAAGGATGGAACATGGGTTCGAGTAAGCCCTATTCTGGATGTCCAAAATCACCCAAGCAATCGGAGCCAACCAGAAGCGGACAAGTCAACTCAGAAGTTGACCTACTGGCGCTAGAAGACGCCTTCAAATATGTGAAGGCGCCTGCCAAAGTCACCTTCAAGCAGGTGAAGGAGCCTTCCACAATTGGCATAGAAGGCACCTCCAGAAGCACAAAAGGCGGCTTGCCGAAGGTGCCTAATGGCACCCTCAGGGTGTAGTGTAACGCCCCAAAGTTTCATAAACGTATTTTATGAATTTAGTTGTTTCATGATAGAAATAAGAAGTTCATGATGTAGTTGTTAAGGTACAC
>JBAMIB010399957.1:0-10068 GCA_037177415.1 Kaempferia rotunda | reverse complement strand
CAATTTTTAAAATTTTCCTTTGTTTTTTTAACTGTTAATCTTTTTTAGACGGCAGAGTTTTTTATAAAAAAAAACTTTATTTTTTTAACTATTAATTTTTGTTATTTTTTAATTGGTTAATTCTTTCCCCTCTTAATTTTTTTCTCCTTCATTCTCATATTTTAATTTCTTTTTTATTACGTTCATCCTTAAACACATAAAAAAAATTCCTTCTTATTTTTTTTCTTATTCCTTTCCTACTTAAATATATGTGAAAAAATTTTCTCCTTAAACGGATTAAAATCAATTTAATTTAAATCTACTTGTCCTAATCAATATGTCTAGACTTTAGTTAATCCTGAATCGAATTTTTCTCAATCCTAATTTTAAAACTATTAGTTGAACTTGATTGTAAATATTTATAGTAATCAAATATTATAATAATATTTTTTAATTAATATATTTTAAATTAAAAAAGTACCGAAACTGGATCGGTACGATACAACACCGAAATCGTATCATTCTAGTAATAAACCGAAACTCCAATACGACTCAAAATTTTAAATCATGTCTTGAATTACCCAATGAAGTAACAAAAGGCATGGGGATGGCAGACAACTAGATCTTGAAAAGCATTTCTCGAGATTATATTTACAAACAATCAAATACTAATATGATCCTAAGATCCCTTGGTCAGACCACTAAATACGTTGACAATAGTATTTGAAAGCATACATTGGTTACATTTTCTTCGGTTCCCTAGAATTAATAGCTTTTTCTTTTTCTTTCTTATAAAAGGGTTGAAGCGTAGAATCCAAAGAGAAAATAGAACAAGGTTGTAACTAAGCAATCTAATTTTGCAACTTTAGGATATGTTAAAGCTCAAGAATAATGAATAAAGGATGAACAAATAACTTTGTAGGCAAGGAAATTTTTACAGCAAATCGGTTGTATGATTGCATTCAGATACCTTATTCATGCTCCAGTCCTGATCTGGGACATTCTCAAGCAGCCACAACCACATTTCAGACACAGAAGAGTTAACCCAGTAGTCAAATCCCAAACCGCCTTGAGTTGTTGGCTCACACAATCCAGGATAAAATGTGGCCTAGAATATAAAAAAGAAAAGTTCATCAAGTCAAACAAGTATGAACTATAAAATGTTAGCTGTGTAACTGAGACTAATGTAACCAACTAGAAATTGTTCTAGTTTTCATGTTCTTAATTTATTACATAGCTATGCAACTGAACAAATACAAGTGCGAAACAAAATCACCATAGATAGAGCAATTTCATAGTTCACCAAAATATATGTTACACAAAGAGAAATAGTATGATATTGTTACAGACCCAGGGATAGCATACTGCTGGTGAAACTTGGCTAGCCTTGTGAGCTAGTTGGGAGAGTGAGTGATCTTGATGATAATTAGTGTTTGAAGGAAAATGAGAGCACAAGATCTCAAAAGATGTATGCAGCTTGGGAGCTTGGAGAATAAACATTGTCCTTTTTTTTAGATGGTTTGTTGTCATTTTACACATAGCAAGACCAAAATAATATTTCTCTCCCTCGTCTGTTGTCTGGCTGTTGGTTACTGCCCTTCTAAATTTCCCATGACTCCTTTTGCCCCTTAACTTTTAATGGTCTCAATTCACCTATCTCCACCACCTAACAGCTAACCTTCTCCCCAAACAAAAGGTGCAAGTTATTATCTTGATGAGTGTAGTAATATTGTCAGCGTCCTTGTTTTATTATCTGAATGGTGCTTTTTCGATCTTCATGCTAGTTCTTCTAGAGTTTCTAAGTGTGGGTAAGAAAGTGGGTACAGCAATTCAGAAACAGTATTGTTATTTTCAGTATAGTTCATTAGAAACTTTAAATGCTTTAAATCCAATACAACTCTAGCTATTTTGAACTGTTTTATATTTATATTCCAATTTCCTTGGCTGGATTTGGTGGTTATTGGTCATTTCTCGTACTACCATTCATCTTATATTTGCCTGTTTACACTGAATTATATATTTCTGTTTACACTGAATTATAATATTCCAACATTCTGGTGTTGGATTATGAGATTAAGACAAACTTATCCAGGGCCCTAATAGTTCAGAAATAGGAGACTTTTTTCAAGAGCAATTAAGATTGATTTTAAAACAAAGGATGACAGCAAAGCTTTTATTTTAAACAAAGTGAAAATTTAGAGTTGGTGAGCCAACTGATGTCATTTGTTCAATTCATGTATAATGTATAATGGTTTACTTTGAACATGTTCATGATAATGCTTTCAACTATATACTTATATATATAATGTGATTTACAAATTACTAATATATACTTATATATGTGCATTGTTATATATCTTATAAATAAGTACCGAAACTGTGTCATTTGGGTAAGAAACTGAAATACCAACACAACTCATGATTTTAAACAATGTTATTAATGTTCACTGTTAAGCTTTGACCAGTGAATATTTATCAATATAAATATGTTATGGATGAATGGACTAATGCATTTTCCATACATATAATGTACATTATCGTCAATATAATAGTTTTAAATATTTTATTAATATAGATATTATGTGTGGTCACATATATGAGCTACAATATATGGTAGGTTGATCACATAACAACTGCATACACTTTCAAAAAATTTGGCGTATACAAAAGTTTGATTTTGGAGGATTAAGTTTATTGAAACTACAATTGATAGATAAATTGGTTGTGTCATAAGATATTGAAACGATTCACTTAATATTGAAAACCAGGTTGCCTAATGAACATGAACAGATGACAAGTTAAATGACTTACGTCTTCAGCAATTGTAATAATATCAGGATAAAGTTCATGAAGCATCTCATTTGCCAGGGTAAGGTATATTAAAGCATCCTTGTCAACATACTGATTGCAATACCTAAAAGAGGGAATATCAATCTGGCATCATAACAGATAAAAGGAGTATGCAAGAAGAGAAACAATATAAAAATTAGTAGAAAACAAAAACCTTAAACTGAATTACTAGGGATGCTCTTGAATATAAACCAACCTTAAACTAAGTTAATTATGCAAGTATTAGCAAAAAATGTTATACATGTAGAGCTTTTAATTTATGAAATAGAAACTAGAAAGACAGCCTCACAGCATGTTAATCAAATGTAATATACCCATACCAACCAACAATGATTAGGCCGGTGTGGAAATGAATATGAGGAAAAGAGTTCTAGCCTGTCTATAATTCATTGGGTAATAGGAGAAAGAGCAAAATTTCAATAGACTCAAATGGGTAACTAAGTCATAGTTAACTCCTGAGACAAAATTGTGTTCAAGGTAGGGTATCACCGTTCACCCATGGAAACAGAAGCATGTCTAACCAGAAGAACTCACCACCTACTGCACCCATCTTATAGAGTAAACTCTTTGTAGGCAATGTAGCTTGGGTTAGAATGGTATATTGTCCCAAGAATACTTCAACCGTTTGGGATCATGTTGAAAGCTTACATAGTCGATAATAGGTTGTTGGGAAGATCAAAAGGTTTTGGTGTCATTTCCTGCGCTGGCAAATAAAGTATTCGTCAAGTTATTTAGGGATCAAACTAGATATATGAATGAGCATTGATGGTGGGTTGTGCATGCCCATCGGTGGGCCACAATCATGTGTGTTGCAGCCTAATTTTACCAATGGTGTTGACGATTGATCCTCCTCCATAGTTCAAAGAACCTTAAATCACCCCGAATAGTACTTCTAGGGAGATTGTTGTGTTGCATTCAACTATGGCTCATTCACGTGGCCAAAATGGTCTAGGAGCACTGGAGCTCTTTGGGTTACTCTTCTTAGCAACGATGCCTTTATTGCCTCCACAGCAGACATTCCACTCTTCCATACCCCAATAGCATGATTTGCTTAGGTGTCTCAAGCACATATAGCCATGACAATACCCTCTCTTTACACCTACCTCCTAGACCGTTGATGACCTATCACATTAGGTGATCTACTGACAAACTCTCAACATGTCATTGAAGCATTAGCCGAAGAAGACACCCTCTCATTTGGAGATAGCTTGCTACATGTCTCAATGCTCACTCAATGTGGCAGCAAAAGGTAAAATCATCATCTCGGCGGCCCCTCAGGATGGCCCCCCACTGCCTGGAAGGAAGGTAAATCACGAGAGGTTTCGCCCAGCAACAACAGCAGCGCATGCAAGGAGTTGAGACAACCAACGGGACATTCCACACATGTTGGGAATCAACCCAAGGTCTATTGCCAACAACACCCTTGCATGAACCAACTATGCTAGTCCGTGGAGGAAATGCTCACTCAATGTTGCTCCTTTGGTAGGTTGTGGCCTTCCTCAATGGTAGATTGTGCCTACATGGTTTAGGAGAATATTACACGATCAAATTTGCTGTGATGAAACTCTTGATCATTTTTTCCTAATGTTTGTTATAAAACAAACAACCATAATACACGTTATAGTCTGGCATTCATAAACACAAATACTCTATAAAAATTCCTTTAAGAGCCTCCCTATCAATGTAATTAAGCTATACTATAAGAAAACTTGGTTATCTTTCTTGCTTATACATCGCTTACTTAAACATTAACTTAATTTATGAAAAAGAGAATTTACCAACTTACTAGGAGACATGTAAGCCTCCATTTTTGCATGTTAATTTTTCCACAAAGTCACTTATTCTCATCAATAACATTTCTAAATTCCATAAACAACACTAACTCACAATATTTAATCACTTATTTGAAAAGCAGACCAAAAAAAAAAGTTCTCAAGGAAAGAAACTTGATCCATCAAAAGTCAAAGCAAATACAAAGACACAAAATTCCTTATTAAACAGGACCAACGAAAAAGATAACAAAGCAACTTTATTCTTTAAAGGTTAAAATGAAGAGAGAGATGCAACAATTCTTCCTCATTAGGTATGATGACTAAGGGAAGATGATGACAACTCTTCAGGAGTTAAATTCTCCATGATAAAGGGGAATGATGCAAATAATAATGAACTATGAACCAATTAAAAAGAAATGATATAATTATAAATAGAACCATCATTTAATTTTATTTTTATTATACACAAGAAACTTGGTATTTTATTATATTATTTTTTAGATAATCTAGTCTAATTTACACCTAAACTGTAAGGGATTGGGTAATTGTTTATATATAACCATGAGCTCGTTGGATGGGCCCCATATTTACAACCAAGATGAAAGGCAGTGCTAACGTAGAGCAATATGCGGCACTCTACTAATTCTTACATAGTGCCCCATGGCTAGAAATATACTTTTTCACAGCCTTAAAGGGCAGTCTTTCAAAAATTGGAGAAAGAGCATATTGCATAATTCCTTTTCAGAATCACCATAACTTTCTGAGAGCTTTCTAGTGCCAACGAGTCTACAAATGAGAGAAGGCAAGAGCTCTACTGCAAAAATATAACAGGAAGCAAGATCCCTCAACTTTCCGGGCTAAGTAGAGCAAAGACCTCACACCTCGAATAATTCCCAATAAGATTCAAGCCATCGCAAGATGAATGATTCAACCCTAGGGCAATTTCTAAGCATCAACCTACCTCAAGCTGTTCTCCAATCACCTCAGACCAAACACCAAGAAACCTCTAGTCTAGGCCAAACTGCTACAAACTAGATTGAAGCCAACCCTGAGTCATTGCCCTTGAACCTCAATATTCCTCTAGTTAACCTGCTAGTTGTATTCCTCTAGCTACAAGCCCACTTTGTAGTCCAAACCTTAATATTAATAGAATTTTATAGACTACTTATTTGTATTGTGAGTACAATCACAACAAATAGATGCAATTTCCTTATTTCATCAATCTCAGTTTCTAAAAAACTTTAATCTCTTTGTAAATGATCTCTCCTTTTCCTGGATTAAAAATTCGTCTGTGTTGTTGAGCAAAGGCAAAACTTCTCATTGAGCTTAAGCCAAGATAATAGAACAATCGTTGGAGGATTCCTCTGAGGTCAGTGAACCTTCCACGCATATCAACTATGCTCCACAATATTAATTGAAGGACTTGCAATATTTCTCACTTGTTTTAATTATTAAGATATGTGAAATGGATTATATTAAACAACATGTTTGTCATGTTGAGATGTTTAGTTTATGTCATTATGTATTTCTATGAGATGTATGTGAGGCTATTCTTGATTTCTGTTTGTGGACTTCTAAGCATATATTATTATTATGTGATAAAGGGAACTCATCCGATAGTTCGACAACATACTGAGAGCATAATTGTGATTGATGATGAGAGTAACTAGGGGTGATATACTATATGTGTATCAACAGGTGAATAACGATATAGCATATTAATACTCAAGATATTTTATATCTATTTATAATTAAATCTATTTTAATGGAAGTTAATGCTTAGGCAAACTCATAAAAATTAAGAATAATGACATCATGTCTGTTTACAAGGATATTGTATAGACTTAACTTATATTGATAGTGTCAAATATGAAAATGGATAACTATATATTTTCCATAAAAGAGCAAAGGATCTTACTCATCCATGTCACCAGTGAATGTAGAAAACCCATTGTGCGTATACATCATTGATGGGAGTGAGTGAAATTGGAAGCCATCAATCTGATATTCTGCAACCCACCTTTTCAAATGTATTGTTTAGAGGGAAAAAAAAGATGAAATAGATAAACATACAAGTATAGAAGAGCTGTATTTTAGAAAATAGGCAGACCATTTCAAGTTAGATAAAAGAAAGTGTAGCACATCAACATCCCCGTATTTAAACATCCTGGTACCCCAGTATTTATGGTGGCCTCGTTTCCCTGACAAAAAAAATCAAGATCTCCTAAGAGAATTACAGAAAAATTCACAAGATCTATAGCACCTAGTATTTGAAAGGTTAAAACTTGAAATTCACAAACTCAAAGGAAATAGTACAGATTAATTTAAACTAAATACGAGTGAAAATAAAGACTAGAGACAATTTTGGTGTATCTAAGAACTAATAATTAAATCACTTGCCACCAAAAGAAATACAAGAGAAATAGAAGAGCATATAAATCTAAGTTATCCAACAAGGTGTGCGTAATATGAGTTATTCTGAGAAAAACTCTCTTGAGGACCTTATGGTCAAGTAGAAGGGTCCACCCCAACAGCCTAACAGACTAACAAGATCAAATGATATTCATCGTTCTCTTTCTCACTATTGTTCCAAATTTTGGTGACCAAAGTGTAAATAGATAGAGAGAAATACAATGCTCAATGAACCAAAAACTTCCATGGAACAAATTTATATGTCGAACAATTTCTCAAGGATTTCAACAGCTCAAAAGCAGTTCTTTAGTCAATCTACCTATTTTCTTTTGGAGAGAAACAGAAGAATTGTTTCAGTGTACTATACAAGAGCTTTATTTCTGTTTAAGATCATCATCCTTCATCAATACACACAAGGTTTCATGTTTCAACAAAACGAGAGTTGAAAAGTGAAATGCATTTCCTTTTGTTCAAAATCAGTGAGCTTCAACCTTTTGTTTTTTCCTTGTTACTTACCCATTGTCAGTCAGCAGCAGGTACACAAGCAATTCGCTAATTAAAAACCAATTAAAGAGAACAATCTTTTCGACAATTTGGAGTCATTAAGGGTGCAATTATCTCTCAAGAATAAAGAGTGCCGTGGTTTTACATCCATCTTGGCTGTGATAAAAAATCAGAAATAAAGAAAGAGAATAGGCAAGCACTAGCTGTGTAACATCAGCTTAACCATAAAGCATACAAATGGGCATCACCAACATTGGTTGAACAGATAAATCAAGCTGAAAAAATCATACCAGTCTGAAAGTAGCAGTCATTTGATCCATCAAATAGTGACAATCCAACTGACTCATCTGCTGACGCATAGGAATGAACAATATCTAGAAACACCAAAATCCCGAGTCCTGCATAGAAAAAGGCAAATGCTAATATCATCGAACTGTAAGATAATAGCAACCTCATAACTCATGAATCACAATGAACATTGGGCTAAAGAAAAACTATTAAAAGCATACCATGTGCTTCATCAACCAATTTTTTGAAATCATCTGGAGTCCCAAATCTACTACTAACAGCAAAGAAATTTGTAACCTGAAGTTCAAAATGGGCTTAACACATGGTACAGGAAGCACAACAAAAATAAGCCCTAAAGGCACATTAGGAAATATTGCATTGCTACTTGATTTAAATTTATTGTCTGACTGTCTAACTAGAGTAGGTCAACTCCAACAAACCATGCCAAATGAAACTAGAAATATTTCCATGCCACTTAATCTAAATTTATTTTTTTGTCATCAAAATAGAGGTCAGCTCCAGCAGATGATGCCTAGCTTGCAATTTGGAACGAATTCATTAATTGCATTAATTGTTTTAAAAGGTGGTCACTTGAGCCACCTAGGCGGTTTTGCAAGGGACCGCTTTGCTTAGTTGTTAGGCGGTCGCTGTTAGGTGATCCTTTTAAAAAGAAACCAAGACGGATTCCTAGGCGGTCCAAGTAGGTCTTAGGATAAATAAATAATTTTTTATATGTTGTTAGTTCACCCTACTTTTCTGCATCAGCCCACCCAACACTCCTAATTCATCCGTTCCTCTCACCCCACATAACTTTTGTGTCCCTTTTTGCTTGTAACAATTTTCAGACTATTTTTTGTCCTTATCTTCCCTAGGGGAATACCCTGTTCTCTTATCCTTTTTTTCTCAAATTCATTGCTATTTTAGTCTAGGCACCAAAATGTTTCTTTGCCAGATTTTGAGGCTTTGTAACTATTTTTGTTGGTTGCAATGTGATATATGAAATGTTTCATAGTTGATTGTTGTTATGTGTTTATTGTTTATGTATAAATTTATTTAAATTGATCAAAGATAGAATTGTCATACATATAATCTTTTTTAATTATGTTTTTTATTATTTCAATATTATTTTAATGTCAACTGCCTAAGCCCCACCTACTGCCTAGGCACTAGGAAGTAGGAACCACCAACCACCTTTTAATACTTTACAATCTTTGATTAGGATTATTGGGGCACAGTAGGCTTTAATATGACATGAAATTGGATCCTCTAAACCATGGTCGCTACTGTCAACTAATGTTCTTTGTAATGCAAACTGATTCATAGGGTCAGAAATAAATAGATACTAATTTGCACTAAATTTAGTGTTCAAATTATATATTGTCAGAGAAATTGCCAAAATTTATGATATCTCAATGAATAACGGTAAGGTATTGATTTCCAATCCCCGTCAACAACCAAGATGGATGATCCCCATCGATATTAGATCATTAAATCCCTCAGAACCTAATGAGAACATACTGTGCTTATTACAAGGTATCCCAATAACCTCCAGTTTGCTGACTTTATTCTGGTTCCTTGGTAGTTGAATCATTGAAAACTACTTGAAGCTCTATGAGTATTATTACTGATGAACAATCTGGCTTCTGAGGCCACGAGGAAGAATGTATTTCCTACCTTGCATCTTATGGTTGATTTTGTCTCTTGTCTAAGTAGCACATTCAAATAATGAAGACACTCTTTGGGGAATACCATCTCTCTGGTAAATAGCCAACACAATGTAGCTGCAATCTTAATATTGGATGGCTGTATCACATTTGGATGAAGAGAAATGCAAAGATTTTCCAGCAAATTGTCACCTTCCTTGTGTCGTTTAACATACTGTTTTGAAATATAATTATATAATGCTCTAGAGAACTAATTAATTGATTGTGAATGGTTGTAAATGGTTGTTTACTCTTCTGCTCATTTTTTGTGCTTTGCTATGCCTTTCTTTTGGTATTATGTGCATTCTTATTCTTGGAATCTAACACTCCACTAATGATTTTTCCAGTTTCTCACTTTAAACCTGTGTTTGCTGCGGTGGAATGTTCAGCAAAAGGAAACGAGTGGTGGGAAAGATTGGTGGAACCAATGTTTGTAGAATCGCGATCCTACGTAGGATCGATTTGGGGTCAGGATCTGATCGGTTGGGATCGGATCGTAGAATCGTACGATCCTACGAAAAATCATTAAAATTTCATAATACATGATTAATTATTAGAAA
>JBAMIB010399946.1:0-10069 GCA_037177415.1 Kaempferia rotunda | reverse complement strand
CCATCTTCCTTTTGGATTCGTCTATATATATATATATATATAAAATATGAATTAAAACATGAAGGGTAAAACGGTCAATTGAAGCTTTTAGGAGTATTTTTTTACAAAACAGCAAACTAGAGGGGGGATTTTGTCTAACTGATATAAAATTTATTCAGGGAGATTTAAAAGCTAACTTGGCAAACCGTTCGATCTCTTCTGCTACGAACATCCTTCGTGGGCCCTCCAAAACCTTCCTCCGGCTCTGAGTTCCTGAATCGAGTACATGGGCGACGACCGGGGAAACCCCTCCGCCGTGATAAGAGACGGCGAGGTCTCCGGCGTGCTTCCGGAGGCCAGTGCCTTCTCTGTACACTACCCGGGATACCCTTCCTCCACCGAGCGCGCCATCGAGACCCTTGGTGGCCTCGACGAGATTGCTAAGGTATTTACTTCGCTTAAAGCTTTGATTTTGAAGAAGTCTGCATTTCCATACGTCGCCGGTTGTAGATGTGCTTTCCTTGCCATTAGGCGCGGAGCTCGGAAAGTACTAATTTGGAGCTTCGCTTTCGCCCCGAGGATCCCTACTCTCACCCGACCTTCGGCGAGATTCGTGCATCGACGAGTCTGCTCCTCAGGATCAGGAAAACTAAGGGCGAGGAACAATCTCACTCCAGCGGGGCAGGTGAAGGCGGTCCCGTAGCGGAACCGCCGGGAGAAGAGAGTCTTTCGGCAGAGATTGTTTCACGGGTGAATCGTGCTTATACTTTTGAAGGTGGGTCTCGCCTCCAGTTCATCCGTTTATTTATCTCTGGAAAGGACAAGTTTTATTTTCCTTTTTTATTTTCTGAAATTTATGCTTACTATCTGGGTGGTGCTGCAGGAATGATAGATTACCAGTATGTTATCAGCGTTCATGCTGCTGAAGCAAGAGGAAAGAAGCGACCTTGGACATCTGATGAAGAACCAGAACTAGGTAATGCTAATTGATCTTCCTGAATTTAACTTATGATTATTATTTTGCCCATGCTCTGAGTACATACAATTAGATCCAGATTAACTCTGTGTTGCTAATTGCTTAGTCTAGTAGTTGACCATCCATTTTTTTATACAGAACAGGATGGTATTGTTGAAATGGACGGAACAGGTGTGATGATGTTAGCTCCACCACTATTCTCACTGAAAGACAGGCCAGAAAATATAGTGTAAGATGGTCTTCTTGTAATTATGTATCACTTACCCTCGTTCTTTATTGACAAGGAAGTATTTGCTAGCTTACTCATTTCTGTATTCCTTTCCCATATGAGACTCTGCATGTGACTACTAAGACATGTTGCAATTAGCTACTATCATTCAGCTTACAGTTTTCTTTCATTATTTAGCTATATTAATGTCATATAGTTGTTAATTTGTTGTCAAGAACATGGATGGATAACTTTCCATATATTTAAATTTGATTTTTGATTTATCAAAATTCATGTAAATATCTCCTAATGATGTTGTACCCAGCAATTGGGTTGCTAAAAAAAAGAACATAAATTGTTTTTTTTTTGTATGAAACTGCATATTATTGTATTTGTCTAATTCTTGCAAATTTTCCTTTAAGAACCATTTTTTTATTTCTTATATACTGTATATCCTAACCATTGACTTGCTCCTATTTCACACGCTATTTGATGCCAGAACTAATTCTTTTGCGGTTAATGCTATCTCATTCTATTTTTTTTTTTTCTTGATTGCATCTCTAGCACCCAATGCTTATATATTTATGGAGTTGGATATCCTTGCTTATATCTCCCTCTATAATGATGCAGGCTTAACCCACCAGCAAATTTGTTCTCCAAGAGCATTCAAAAGGGAGTTATGGAACACAAGTGGGAGGTATCTCCCCTTGGATTTCAGTGCCAAACTATATTTAGTGTTTATATACATATGCACATTATTATCGACTGTTCACATTTCATTATTCATGCAAGTCTCACTTTTGCAAGGCTATTGTTACCAAAATCCGGGATGACTGATATTAGTATGCATGCACAATCATGCATCGCTCCATAAGGACATATAAGAAAAGACCATTTGAAACACTATAGCATGTCTGAATGAGACTTATGGCTTCATTGTGTTGACTCTCAGGTCCAGTGATACCTGATAAGAAAGCTTTTCTGTGAAGGATATAATAAATTTGTGCATGCTTAATTTCACTAATCATCATCTCCGAATGGAGTTCAATGAAAACCTTAAAGAGTAGGGATATAGCAAGCAACTTCTTTCATTTTTACATAATAATGCTGTCAACAATGTTGTCAAGGGGGACCAAGTAGTCCACAATCAACATATACAAAATATCCTATACTTTTTTGTCTTTTCATGAGATTTTTGGTTGTTTTTGTTGGGGTCAAAATTGATGTGACTTTCAAATTGATTAAACACTTCAAGTTGTGGCTTATGAATCCTTGAACAGCCTTTCTGATTTTTTCTTTGATTGTTTCTTAACCATCACATGTTCTACTAAAGGTTTACTGAAGCTTGTTTTATACTTCTGCGGTGTTATCTTCCACATTGTAACTTTCCATGTTTTTTTACCTACAGATTAGCCTGACTCTGATCTTCCATGCCTTATGCATATATCTCTTTGTTACTAAATGTGTTTTCTTATTTTTGCAGATGAAAATTGAGCCCTGTCTTGCAATCTCCTTTGAAATAGAAAATATCCTTTTGGATATTTGCCTCTTAAATTCTTAATGTCACATAGGAACTTGCATGGCAATTCATCTTCTTGTGTTTTCTATTAAACTGAATTTGACTTGAGAATAATTGTTATCAATTTTTTGGAGCCTACATGTTTCTGATGAGTAAAAAGCATTTTCTTTTTAGTCATTGTTATTAGATAAATATATTCTTGACTAGTCAGGACGTCATCCTATAGAAGAAGTCAATATATCTGCTTTTAAGGATTGTGCTTTAAAAGCTTACTTATTCGTGACATCTTGATTACCTATTTATGTGGTATTTCTTCAACTTGAAATGATCTTTGAATAAGTTTCCATATCAAGTGTACCATTTGCTTGGATATGCTTTAACGTACAAATCATGATATTGTTCTCGATTTGGAAACTCATGAGTATACAGAATGCTCCTTTAATTCTAGTTGGTTTTCTACTTCATGGAGTCACTAGATGAAATCTGATAACAAATATGGTTCTAAACTGAAACTCAAGAGATCTTTTAATACATCTGTATAGTGATGTGGATATTGACATTCCAAAGCAGAAGTTAAGGATAGTTAGCTTGTGTGATTGTACATGTTTAGACCAGCTGACTTATTGCTTTTATTTGATCTATTTCTTCAAAGTCGGGGATTTTGTTATAGTCAAAATACTTCCCATGATTTCCATTGCATTCTTTCCTTTTCTCTTTTGTCATCCTTAAGGTTCATAAAGATTCCTGAATTGTTTAACTGGGAAGATCACATTTCCAAAGACACAATTGAATGGGAGTGCCAGGTTGCTGTATCAAATCTTTTCAAAGAGAAACCAATATGGCCTAGATGGTCGCTTCATGAGCGCCTACGGGATGATGGCCATCAGGTTTCTGCAAACCATCTGAAAAGGTTTTTCTTTCTTGTTTTCTAAAACATTCTTCACAATAGACTAGAATTATTGAGATGGCAAGATGATGCTCATATGGCTCAGTTTAAAATTACAGTTTATCTTGTGCTCATTTTTTACAATGCTTTATATTTTCTGCTATATTTTCATAATGATACGTGATTATGACATGTTTAATATTTTGTTCATTTATTTTTTGATGTTCTCAGGCTTCTCTTTAGAGCTGGATACTACTTCTCCACTGGACCATTTGGACGCTTCTGGATTAGAAAAGGATATGATCCTCGCATTGATCCTGAGTCACGGATGTAAGAAACATTCCTTTTTCCTTAATTTATAATTTTCTTTCAATGAGGATACAAAATGCTTTATAGTGTGTTCTATAAACTAACTTATAATTTCAACATCGTATAATATACCTTTTGTACTTCTCAACTACTTATCCTGTCAGATTTGAAAAATTCTTGTTATTTTGTGTATGGCAAAAATTATCATATGATAGCTACTATTGCAGCATGTATATACTTTTAACTTTGTGTATTCATGTCATTCATAAGCATGGTGCAGTAGGTTGATTGGCATTAAAATAGCTTTTTTTTTCAAGGCTTTGTGATATGCCTGTCAATCTCATGTTCTTTCTTTTAATATGGTTTTGGTATTATACTTGCTATTAGCTATCATTTCATGTGATGCTACATGCAATTCTCTGTTATCCATGTACATATCTTTGAACTACGACTCTCAAGTGGTAACTTGTGAGCTTGATTTTATTTTTTTTCATCATGTTACAGGCCTTCATTTCGATGTCAAGTCATTTGTTAAACTGCTGTTGCTTACCGTTACACTACATGATTGTTGTTAATTATTTGCAGTTTGCCTTTTCCTCGCCATTGTTCATTATGATTAAGACAATTTACATTTTCTTGTATTTTCATGACTGTGCATAACTTGTCTTCTCAATTCATATTTTGAGCTTGTCTTCAAGATCATCTGAATTATGTGATGTGCATTTATTATCCTAAGAATTAATGATAAGTAGCAATACTCATCATACACACGAACTTGCCCTTTGATTTGATAAAGGCCTTTTTTATTTTTTTTTTTTGCATGTGTCTAGTGAATGTTGCTGTGTTTATCCCCGCAAAGTGATTGCTTCTTTATATGGATTTGTTAAATGAACTTCAAAGGGCATCTAGTTATCTAGAAAAATTAGCAGTGTTGTAAATCTATTTTTTTTCTCCTTCTGGATTTTTTCTTTTGCCTTTCTTATTCATCTGCTGGATATTATTCTCATTTGTCATTATCTAATATTGCTTTCAACAGATTCCAGAAGGTTGATTTTCGAGTGCCTCTGCAATTAAGACGTGAGATTACAAGTTCAAAACCTGAGTGAGTTTTATCTGTCCATGCTGGATTTTATCTAACTTATGCTTTATTGCAATTATATTAGTTTTACTTTTACTTGAGAGAAGCATGATAGATCCCCTTTGTTCAGTGGTTAAGGGAGTGGAATCTCCATAATTCATGGATCTTCTGATTTTTTGGAGATTTGTAGCTGATGTTCAAAAATGGGATTTTGAGAGGAAGCTGAATTTGCAACATCCTTAAATAATCGTAGAAAAAGTAAAAAAGTTTCATAAAATTCAGTATTAATTCATTGTTGAAACAGCATCTTCTGCATCAGATGTGTACCAGAAGCATTATAGTCTTTCGATTAACTAATGAATAATCAATCATAAAAATGAGGATGTGAATTAGAATGAATACTATTCTCATTAGTCAATTTTTGGATGAAATTTATTCATCATCATCAGACTACCTTTATATGAATTAGTAACTTTGTATATGCTAAGTAGTTCATATCTGCTAGAAAGGATACTCTTTTCTATGATCAAGCTTACTTCAACTTTGTATATCTAATTGAACATTCTAGCAGCTTCAAGCTTTCTAGCTGAAGTGTTACCAAGTCAAATTTTAACAAATTATTTGGGTTAGTACAATACTTTTCGAATTGTCGGAGGATGTTTCCTAATAGATCTCAACTTTGTAAAATCTCACAACTAGTAAACAATAATCAAAGCTGGTTTTATACCCATGGTCTTCCTAGCAGTCATAGCAATGACTTATTCATGTAAAGATACATATGCATTTGAATGCATAGCTTGATAAGTTGCTGATTTTTCTTCTTGTTGGTTAGTGAAAAAATTCCCTATACTTTCTTATTTGGTAGGATTGAACATGCACCAAATCCGACTCAGAAAGAGCTTTGTCACTTTCAAGTATGGCCTTCTAAGACTTTCACGTGCTTGCAACTCGCCGAACTAGATGATGACTATATTCAGCAAGAAATAAGAAAGCCTACAGCACAGAAAACCTGTACAGTAAGTTTTGTCCTCTGTTTTTTTTTGTATGTTAATGTTTGTGGATAAATCATCAACGATCATTGTTAAATTATTCTTGAGATGGGGGGAGATGATTGGTAAAATCATGCTAGCCTCTTCAAAAGAAAACTTGTATTTGGAAACGGTTTATCTAGTAAAAACATTACAGAACACAAATATTATCACGTAACTATTATTTATAAATATCAGGATTTTGGAGTGTAACTGATGAATCATGTAACTGATATTTGATGAACTTACTAGTCGGATTTGAATTAACCCTCTTTCCGCCACTGTGTATGTGATTAGCAAATGATTGTCTATTTATGGTTTAGTTCAGTTAGAACAAGTTTGAAACTTCAATTAAGGAGACAATTGCAGAAACTAAGGTTTTTAATTAATCAGAACTAAGGTTAAATATATTAAATGTTAATTTAGAAATTAATAAAAAAAAAAAATTGATGTCTGCGCTAAACAGATTTTAACATCTAAAATTCTTTTTCTGGAAACTTTCTGCTGGACATCTAAAAGAATGTTTTTTTTGTGCAGTATGCATCAGGTTGGTTTTTAGGTACAATTCTAAGAATCCTGAGATTACATGTTAGTCTCCAGTACCTGTCGGTATGTCCAAATAAAACTGCAGCAGCGGAGTTGATAAATTATACACATGAACTTATAGCAAAGTGCAAGATTGGATTTTTGAGCAGAAAACAGAAGCCTAAAGTTGTAAAAGAGGATCAACTTGTAGAGAAAGGTTTCCTTACCTTTTATTATATTGAGGCTTTATTGAATTGATCACTTTGTTTTCTGGTGGAATATTGTAATCTATGTTATTCTTACAGATACTAATTGCTTGGCTGAGGTGAGATCTACCCCATGTAATGATCAAGAGCATGCAAATCAGGATGCTCTGGAGAATATTTATACCGACGATGAAGAGGAGGAAGAACTCGATGGATATGAATCACCAACCCTGGTATATTATTGTCTTTGGTTTTTCTATGTACTTGCGATTTCGATTGTTTATTATACTAATTATCTGTTGTTTGAAATTTCTGGCTATAGGCACGCGAAGGTGGCATCTTCCCTGATAATGGTATCACTTCTATCCCTTAAGACAAAGTCTTTTACTTCTAATTCCGATTTACTACACCTTGTATCGATCATCTTCCCCTGCCAAAATCTACCTAAAACTTACTTGCATGTTCAACAGTTTCAATCTAGTTACTGTGATTGAAACTAGATGTTATTGAAACTAGATGCTTCTCATTCAGATATATGATCCTTATTCGTAGTGGTGTATTTCTATATGTTATGGATACAAATAATTTTGCGATAATTTGGAGTTCCTATGTATTAAACAGATGAAATGGGAGAGGAAGTACCAAATACTTACTTGGAGGAGCTCTTGCGGGGTTTTCCATCTAACAACGGAACGGAGTATCAACGACCCGACAAAGCCCTAGGTGCCGACGGCGGCAGCGATGGCGAATACCAGATATTTGAACAAGACAGTGATGACAATGAAGATCTATTTGATGACTAGGGGATTTCTCTCTTCTTACAACACCACCATGTAATTACTTGGCTTCTCTTCTTTCATTCAAAAACAATCATATTGGTTTTTCTTTGTATCATATATAATATTTATTCTAATCCAAAGCTGAAATTAGAGAATTCTTATTCAAAATTGCTATCGATTTTAAAGTTGTTTTTTTTTTGGGCAATTTATTAGACCGTGTGAGCAAGTTTGATTATATACTCAAGTTTCAAAATACTCAAATCGCATAGTGTATCTTTAAAATACTTTTTTTTTTAAAATTTTTCTATAGGTTTTGATTTTGGAATGGTTCAGAGTTCTTTAAATTTATTTATTTGATATTTTATGAATTATGGGAGCCTAAGAATTCGTTGATGGTGTCGATCTGTGAGTATCTGTGTCTGATATTAAGCCATTTGATGTGGGGGGAGATGACAGGTCCCACATGATAGGACTCGATCAACATAGAGCTCAGGTGACATATCTTAGAGCATCTCTAGTAGAAGGAGTTTTTATTTTTGGCGTGACGTTGATGTGGTATTAAAGGAGCTCTTTGAGGGTGTCTATGACTGTGAATGCTCGGGACTTGGTCAACGTCGGGATCATGATCTCTACTCATCTATGATCTCTCTCCACTCTTCCATTATCTTTCCTCACTCCTCATGACCATTTGCACTAATCGCTAGTAGTCACTTGTGATTTATATCTTCCGTGTTGGCCTGAGGATGAATTGGCGAGGGCGCTGGGAGCGAGTGAATCGTCTTTTACCATTTGAAAGATACCTCACACTTAAAAAGATCAAGTATATACACTGAAAGAGCGGACTTTTTCCGTGTACCTCCGCATTTACCTTTTTCCTTTATTATCAAACCACTTGGCTGACTTAGACATCTAGTTTCATTGAGAGAGCTCCCGGTGAGCCATTTGATGTTGTTACTCTCTACTAGAATCGTCGCGCTGCAGAAAGAAATATGGATGGTGATCCATGCTGCTGCCGGTGGTTCTCCTTCCATCGAAGGCTGCTGCCACAAAGGTTGCGTGCACCCTTGGGCAGGGGCGAAGCTAGGAAATTAATTCAGTATAGGCAAATTGTGGCTATCATTGATAGACATTTTGAGGAGGACGGCTCCCTCGGTCCAGTTCCAGCAATAGGTCCTACAGTAGCGCCACAACTGAAGCTCTCCGCTTCACAAGTTGCGTTGTTGTGTATCTTGCTAATTTTTTTTTGTCATTTGTCTAATTTTTTTCGTCAACACAAGAAAAAAAAAGTATATCAACGTGTATCTTACTTTCTACATACTATATAGGCTTGTTATGCTATTCAATTTGGAAAAAGCACGTGTTAGAGGAGAGAATCATAAAATTAAGAGTAGCAGGTCTAGTGATAAGAAAATAAAATGTAAAAAGTATATATTGTTTTCTAATAATAAAGTGTAATGAAATTTTATAAAAAATTTGAGATCAGATAAAAAAAATGTGTTAATTAATAACGAGCATGCAAAATGAGCAAACTCCCTTTTTATTCCCTTGTGTGCATTTGTTTTTGCCTGTAAATAGTTTTTTTTTGTTTTTTGTCTTGCCCAGTGTGGGCAGCTGCCCACACTGGACTTGAACTGGCTCCGCCCATGCCCTTGGGCTTGCTAGAGCAGCAAGGTGGTTGCTGCCGGTCCTGCGCCATTGGAGCTGAAGGCTGTTGCCCCATTGGGTGTCTCTCAGGACAATGCATTATATTACTTGACCCGGCCGATACAATTAAAAACTCGATTCCGATATTAGTCTAAATTAAAAAAAAAATATTTTTCATAACTACTTTCTTTATTGTCATTACATTCCCGATATTGATGGATCCCGACATTTAAACTGAGCCAGACACTGGTTTTCAGAAGCTCCCGTGGGAGATGGAAGCTGATGCATTCGCTCTCCTCCTCTACGTTGGCATACGGTTCGAAGTTCAGATCGAAACGCCGCCACTCTTCGGTTCGCACCCTCTTCGAACTCCTCTTGAAATCACTGGATGAAGATGCATCTTCATCCCTGCCGATGCCATGAGAAGTAGTTGTCAGAATGAAGATCGCATCGGCTAAGCAAACTTCTTCCAAACCGTCCTTAGAAGATCCAACTTGTAAGGTATCTGTGAATGGTTTAATGAACTGATCGCTCATTCGATCGATATCCTCCACCAAGACTATGCATTTCTACACCGCCTTTCTTATGGTAGCCATGAGGATCTTGCAGCCTGAATCATCTCGCTCAATCTGTATTAACTTATCCGTCGAGCCAAAAATGAACCTGGCCATGACCAATGCGAGGACTCTTCTCTTGGCGATATAATCGCGCTCCCTTGTATCAGCAATGTCATGACCTTGTCACCTGTAGGTAAATCACGAGTGACTACTAATCATTAGTGCAAACGGTCAAGGCACGGGGAGGTATATGCTCGGATGTGTGGAGTTTCGACCTCTAGATCTTATATGACAACCTCTCATGCCTTAACATCACACCACCCCGAGGGGACGACACGCAATGCTTTGATGATTGAAGGAGTGCTGTCCAGATCG
>JBAMIB010399938.1:0-10070 GCA_037177415.1 Kaempferia rotunda | reverse complement strand
CTGGCAAAGTGGCAAGGGACAGAGTCACAACTCACAGAGGGAGGAAGATGAAGTCGCAGAAGTCAGAAGAGGCGGCGAGTTCTTCGTCGCGACTCGCAAGGTTGCTGCGGCCTGCGAAGAGGGGAAGTTTGGCGTCGCGAGATTGGTGTGAAGAGGGGAAGACGCCGTCGCAACTCGCGAGATTGCTGTGAAGAGCAGAAGAGGTCAGAGACTCAGAGGGGAAGACGCCGTCGCCGCGTCGCGACTCGCGAGATTGCTGTGAAGTGTGAAGAGGGGAAGTTCGGCGTCGTCGCGTCAAGGCGGTCCAGGCGGAGGCGGGAGGCGTCAGGCTTGTGTTCTTCGTCGCGGTTCGCGTGGAGGCGGTCAGGCGGAGGGGAAGTTCGGCGAGTTGCGATTAGGGATTGTGCGACTGCGATTAGGGATTGTATATTTGTGATGACTGTTGAGGGAAATTAAAAAAAAAACTAATACTAATAATTTTTTTTGTTCGGGCTCAGTGTGGGCAACTGCCCACACTGGGCCCATGTAAGCTCCGCCCTCGCCGCCGTGCTCCGCGCGAGATAGCCAGCGTCAGACGAACTCACAATACACGATCCCCCGTTTAAGTGCTCCCTTTTAAAATTTCATTAAAAATTCCTAATTGTATCATAATTTACAGTAGGGCACCCCTTATTTCCACACAAAACTCTCATGATTATCGAAAATTTCATTGATAGTAAAATATATTTTAAAATTATACTTTTGAAAGTATAAATATTTTTAAATAAATAATATAATAAATCATCCTCTTTGAGTTAGTTTTTTTTTAAAAAAATACCTGCTAACAATATATATAATTTAAAATGCCCTCTTAATTTTTATCATTGCCTAATTGTCAGACCAGATTGTTAGTAAAATGTATAATCCTTGAGAGTTATCATGCTGGTTTAGAACTTGTACTTTTATTAATTGTTTAATTATTCAAAATGTATTAAATGATTTTTTTTATGAGATTTTTTAAAACAGGAAAAAAAAAGTAAACAAGGAAAGCAGTTTGGATGGAATTCGGGGACAACAACAAAAGATGGAATGATGATATAATAATCATTTTAAACATCAATAAAAGAAGACATAACGCTAAGATTGTATTTTAAACAAATTCACCTTAGAAGTAATATATATAGAACTGACAGCACAATATTTAACATTGTTCTAATCAAAGCTAACCAAACTGCAATTAATCTGAAGGCTAAAAAAAACTGGGATTACACAATCTTAAAAGCTGATATTTAGAGGAAAATGTTGAGTTTCTTGATCTCTGGAATCCATTCTGATTCGGTAAAATTGAAATCCAACTTCCACTTGATGCTGAAGACGTGCGAAGTGATCTCTGGAAGTGTGTTAGAAATTGAGCTGCAGTATCATAAAACAGATAAATCAATTAAATATGTCCATTTTCACATCTGTGACGTCCAGTTGCAGTATCTCTGCTCTGCATCCTAAGATGGAACCGATGCTGCATGAACCAAAATATTTGATGAGAAGAGACGCAACAAAAGAAATCCGACACTGAAACAGTTTGCAGCAGCAAAAAGAACGATGAAGAAAACTCACAGTTCTTAAAGCCAAGTTTTTTTTTTCCTCATGATTTAGAGTACCAAGACGTCAATTAAGTTCGGTACTAAGAATAGATGAACTAAAGTCTACCAGTAGATCTTTAAAGTTTGATCAAACTATTTGAACTGAATGATTTATACCTGGGATGTGTTCGTCCAAGATCCCCGTGAACAAATTCCTTTATGTAAGTTCCTGCCTGATCTCAGAATGAAAAAAGTAATAAAATTAAAACAGTTTGTAGTTGAGAATCAAGATATAGAGAAGCAGAAAATTATCTCTACTCAGGCAATCATAGAACGAGTAAATTAGCAATGAAATTACACCACCCAAACTAGCAAAGGAAAAGGACATGCACGCCAGTCTTTTTAGGAGATATCTGTCTAAAAAAGAGTAAATATTTAGCAGGGAGCATTAGTGAGTTGTAAACTATTATCATTGTTGATTCTTATTTCTTAACTTATTCCAACAATGAAAACCAAAGAAAACTTATTTCAACAACAAACCATGGTTCCTAGAAAAAAATGCCATTCCCCTATTTCTACAATTATATTCACTCAGTGGAACATGCTTAACTTAGATTACATGATTTCATGTCATAATTAATCTAAACCTGTAATACAAATTCTGAGGGTGAACGATAGCAGTATATGGAAAATGCTTAAGGGAGGTAATATCACAAAATGATACTCATTGGTACATGCTTAAAAAATCACTTCCTAGGTTCTCTAAGTTTTTCCTGAATAGTAAAGAAAATCATACATTCTTTTTATATCTCATAGACAAGAAATTAGCATAAAAATGATGCAACATTTACACTTAGTACCTGTGTACAAAGATGTAGCAGAAAATACTGGGAACTACTGGAAATTTTCTCAATCGACATCCTGGTACATGATCATTTAATGAGATTTCTGCTGACATAAAATTAATAACAATTGATGGAGTCATTAAACGCTTCTCCCAACACTTTTTTGGGCAATTTTATTAACTTCTTATCAGTTCTTAGTTTCCACGTAAAATCAAGGCATAGGATTGTTCAACTTCTCATACCAATGTATGATACGCTTGCGCTCTAATGGGCTTCGGCGGTGAAGCACCCTGATTGGGGTCCTCTGTACGATGTCCTATAAATAAAACAAATGAAAGAAATATTACTCATCATGTTAAAAAGGACAAAGTTACCTGATGGAGACAATGGGCGGGGAGAAATTGTTGGCTGATGAGGTCATATTTTAAATTGACTAGATCGGTGATTGTTCTCACGAGGCACTTTACATTCTGGGAATGACTCAATAGTCACTAAGTTTTGCCTTTCCTCAAAATATGCCTCAGAGGATATGGAGACGAATAAACAGTTAAGATAGCACGAATCTTGCCATCGTAGGACTGAACCATCTCAGCATTGGAAAAACTTCAAAGACCAACACAAGTTACTAAGCAATCTTGATCTGAACCGTGGATATTTAATATTCTTTTCTAAGCACATAATTACTACTCATTTACCAAAAGATGTCTAGGTAAATAAATAATTTTGAACATCATAGAATTCAATAGTACTATAATGGATAATATTTGACCCAAAGGTACCATACCAAGTCTTTTAAAGATGAAATGTTCTGCATGTCACCATCAGTCAGTGAGCGAGAAATCCAGACAAGGGCAGCATATTGCTTCTATATGAAAATGAACAAAGCGGGTTAACAAGCATCACAGATACAATTTTGAATGTTTGTACATAAATTGTTCAATTATTAAAAACCTGCTTCTCTGCCTCTCCTTCACGCATAAGGGTCCATGCCTCATTGCCAATCACACTAAGATTTCTCACCCTGACCTGCAGAATAAAAGAATGAATTAAATCAAAGTACTCAATTGGACTTGCAATTGTTAGAAAGCATTAGACAAAAACACATGTTGAACATGTAAAAGATAACTCACATGATTCTGATCATTGTTGTTTATCTTTTCAGAAATTAGCCCAATGTCAACCTTGGATGGAATGTGCCGTGAATTTGCAATTTCAATAAGAAAAGGTCGTCCAGATCCTAGCATCCGTACCTAAATATCAACCAGTTCAGTTTAATTAGATAACTTGAATTTTGAACCTTTTAAAAGAATGAATTTAAATTCAACTCCAGAATGATGATATTCATACATCAATGTCTTCTCTTCCAGCAGCATGAAATTTATAATTGTCACCTCTGCATACAGAAAGAATATTCTTTCCAACTATCTCCTGTAAGATTTATGAAAATCAAACAATCAATTGAATTGGTGAAGACAAGTAATAAAACATAAAACAAACTTAACTTAGTTGGTATAAATGTCCAGCTCAAAGGTAATCTCCATTACCTCAACAGATGCTTCACCAATTCGTTCGTCATCAACCATCCACCGGGTCTGGCTCACATTTCGTGAGAACTAGACAAGGATATAAAATATTACTGTAAACATGTGTTGTATTCTATCAAGCATTATGAATTAAATCAGTTCTCATATACATAAGAGAAAATGAAACAATATAATTGATTGAACCAGCAAAATCCAGAAGGTTAAAGCAATGATGAATATAGATACAATAGGAGTACTCAGCTATCATACTTTCATAAATGAAGTTTTGTTTATATTAAGAAAACGGAATTATATAGAAGAGGGTTGCTAAAACATTGGAGAAGGGTATCCTGGTTAATCTTAAATTTACTTACCATTATCCTAGTTAATCTTAATTTTATTTACTATCTACTCCAATAGAGGATAGATAAGAAGAGAAGATAATCTAGTTGCATCGTTCATGAAATGATAAAGTAACCAATAAGAAGTGAAATTAAGCAGATTTCAATGTCAAGGTGGAGAAAGTTTTCCAAATCAAGAAGGGGGGGAAATGGTCAATATCACAAGGAAACCGAAAGATTCCTCGTGAAGATTCAACTTCAAAAACTATCTTTCCTTTGTTTATTGCAATGAAGAGTCTGCTTCAAAATATGTAATACATTTTTTGTTAGTTGTTACACCACGTTTTTTCTAGAATCTAATCCTTGCTGCACAGTTGCTAATGAAGGAAGAATTGTGGGAATCTAATCATTGGCAACATTGAGTGCAGGATGAGAATAGCTATTTTGGTGCAATGGAGGAAATTTTCTCAGCGGTTCTTGTTTGAAGGAGACTAACGGATTCATCTATTTGATGAAAATCAAAGATATGGAGAGAAGGAGGTGGCATAGAAGTAGAGTATGAGAGAGAAGATCATGCCACTGCATCAAATTGGCAGCCTTCCCCTCAAAAGGGCTGTAGAAAGAGAATCCTAGGAATAAATCCACTTCAATACCGATTTGATAATGACAGAGCATTTGTCTTCCATCAAGAGCATGTGTGATTTTTTTTTTTTTTTTTTGCACATACATATTTGGTATTTATACATAGGAACCAAACATAGCACTCAACCAAAAATTGTGATACATTGGTGCTAAACTATATAGGCTAACAATGATGGATAGGATCTAGTTAAACCAAGCACATAATGAATAATTTGATTGAATTTCATATATTCATCTAGTTCAATCAGCAAATGAATTCGTATACAGAACTGGGGAAATTAATGAAATATTTCATATTCGGATAAAGATGTATCAGTTTGATTGAATACTATGTTAAGTAGCCCAAATTCTCGATAGAAGGAAAATAATGTACCTTCAGATAACGACCACCAATGTACATTGGCATCCTATAGCAAGTAGTTGTTAGATGACAAGGTTTGAAGGTCTGAAAATACAAATGATGCCAAGATAATGGGAAATATGAAATCGTTTGCAATATTGAAAATTATGTGAGGATGGAAAATAGATACCTTGTCTGGAGGTACTGTAAAACACTCATAAAATACATGATCCTGCATTCCATCTAAAGTTCGCAGAATAACGGCATCTGACTCATTGCAAGTTTGCTGTTCTGAATTTCTCAAAATTCTCTCACATGAATCATTAGCTTTATTCACATTGTTCTTCATTACTGCAAATGCATCCACAAGAATCATATAAATAGTAAAAGAAAAGAAGAAAGATAAACTCCTGCTAAAATGATAAACACCTCAAAATAGAACTATCAACAATATCTAGAGATCAATTAGATTGTATTTCACACACTTTGAGAATGGAAAATGCATCTAGGACATCAATGGGTCAAGCTCAATCAATTTTAGTAGGATAAATCTGAATCATAGACCAACCCAGTTCCTCAAAATTATAGGGGGGAAAATCCAAATAGAATAGAACATAGACATATATTTTTGCTGAAATTTTGATGATGATAACAAACGCATCAAATCAGAAGTCCTTGAAGTATGCTTTGCATCAGTCATATCTATGAAATTTCTTTCACTAATCTCATAATGTGTACTAACCAGACCTGAATTATGTAGTGTTCCTTCAAAAACAAAGGTAACAGTCCAAATCACATCAAAACACTGTGCAAGGACTGCAACTGAAAACCAAGACATGTTCCTTCAAAGGGACACCGAGATAACCTAGTAGTAGCCAGGAAGTATTCCATTGAATGAAGTATAACAAACAATAATCCCTTTGGATTCATGACCATGTCATCTGCACATAAAAAATAGGTGGTCCAATGCATAACGCAGTTGGACAACCTTTCTTTTTGTAATCATAAAACCAAAGTAATTCTATTAAACTAGATAACATGCTCATACAGAGACCAAGATTCACCTAAAAAAATATTCTAACATCTATTTATAGTTGAAAACCTAAAAGCATGAATGCATTGTGAAATTACCTGGCTTCACCACTTCTAAGAGTAAGATTCTATCTTGTAGTGGTTATATTTATATGAATTCAAATCTTTACCATAAAGAAAATAATACATTTGCATTCATCTTATATGAAGAGAGAAATAAATACAACACTTTTTATGTAATTGAAATTTAAGGCCAAAGAAAAATACAAAAAACCTGTTTTCGCACCCTTGCCAGAAAGATGATTTGCTAAGGAACTTTGAAGCCTTCTTGAGGCCTCAGGATGTGAGTATGTTAGACGAATACGAAATGAGTTGCCATCAGATACATCACCCTGATAAACTAATTTTAAAAAGGATAAGGAAGACTTTATATTTTTTTAAGATGGATGATATGTAGATTAATAAACTATACATAAGACAGAGGCAAATCATAACAAGAGTGAATTACCAAATGTTTTTCAAGTAAAGCAGTTGTTGATGTCCTCAAAGCATCTTTCACAGATAAATGCTCATGTAGAAACTTTGCTGAAAACCACTCTTCACTTTCATATTTCTTTTTCATGTACAGCCTATAGTAGTAAGAGATCAGTAAGAATAGGACTGAAACAAAATGCAACATTTACTGGAACTGATTGGAAATTTCACCAAGAGAAAAAATAGATAAATAAGCAGAATAAGTATATTGACAGCAACTACAAATAACAAGCAAAGTTATGCAATTACCACATACTATGGGGAAGCAGTAGACATTATAATAGTTGGAAGACATTTGAAGTTACAACATCAACTGCATACAGCGATTATTGTTCAAGGTATACGAAGTCTTCCAATGAAGACATTGATAAGATAACTGGCATACTATCATATCTGAGCAACATATACTGTTGCTTAGGTTAGAGGTAACCAGTTTGGGTGATTGGACAAGTTGATGCTTGAGCTTTAACCAAATTACACAATGGATTGAACTAAGCCTTGAATAATTGAACTGATCTGGCTAAATTCCTGATAGGATTACATTTGTCAGGTGCAAAAAAGCACACCTCAGTAATACCAACTAAGTGCTAGTGTTGCAAGATCTCAAAAAGATTAAGCTTTTTGTTTCATTACTGATTGATTGTAACCAATCAGTTTTCCACCTCAGTTATTATAGGTCACATCATTTATTTATGGTTAAATCTAAATTCAATATTGATTTTGCTAATCAGGCTAAATCTATATCATGTGTTTCCAGAATTCTGACATCTTTAATCACAAATTCTCATATAGCAGACAAATATGAAAGAGATTTTAAATGTCAATCATTAAGAATGTCAAGTTACCCAATAGCACGCTCATTAGCCACTATTACAGGTGGCAATGAAACTTCAATAGAAAAGCCATCAATGTGATAATCTTCTTTCTTCACAAGTTCAGCAATGGTGAGAGTAAAGTCATCAACAGGAACTCTATTTATTGACATTTTCATCAGTTCCTGATCTTGGTGAGCAAATTGTAGAATCCCCAAACAAATGCTACAGTATTCTTGAACGTTTCTTGTTTCCTTTGAAGGATTTGAAAATGGCACAAATGTAGCTCCATTTGCTGTGCGTCCATTTTCTCCAGCATTGCTGTGGAAATCAAGAGTCTCTTCAAGGAAAGACTTCAACACAGCATCAGTAATTGACGGGAAAGAATAAGCACGCCCAGGAACCCCAAACAATCTGAAGATGCAGCGAGCACATACCTAGGCCACGGAATACCAGCAAAAATAAACACTACTCTTTTTTTTCTTCGTGCAAAATATACTGAAACGTAGCGGAGCCTTATATGCAGGTAAATAAATAATCCATATCAATATTAAAACACGGTCATACCAGGAAAAAAAATCCTTCTCTCTCTGTCTTATAAACAAACACATTTATAGATGAAATCCCATATTGACAGACACACTAGCATGAGAAAATATGTGAGGACGAAACATATCAAGAAAATACGGTAAAAGATCAGTTTTTTAGTCCCGAACTAGGGAGAAGGACGGCATATGAGTATACAACTGTACTCTAGTGAACTTCGTACTGGATGAGCGATCAAAAAACAAGATGAGAGCCCTATAGTTGAAAATTGAACTATAGATCGTAGAACATGCCAGACAAAATCAAGCAACAGTTAGGACGGAAGCGAGAGACGAACCCCAATGTCTAGGAGATCAAGGACAGCGTCCGAAGGAGGAAGCGACCGCGCGGCCAGTCTTAGGATCTCTCTCACACCTTCCATCTCTTCGCTCGTCGCCATATCGTGGGTAGCACAGTTGGTGCCGGGCGAGCAGAGCAGCGATCGAGCCGAGAGCGGCGGGAGGTAATAAATTTGGGTTTTCTCCGTTTCTGGAAACGACGGAGGGAAAGGGGCTCCCCTCTACATTCTTAAAATCCCGAACGTTCATCTTCCCAATAGTCCCATCGGTACCGTTCGTTATATGACGGGCCAAGAAGTGGATCTTCCCTGTCGTAGGTGGACTTAACGATCGGCCCAATTAGCATTTCGGGTCGGGTTCGATAGAATAAATCCGAGACTAAAAAAAAAAGCATACAATTATATTTTCCAAAACCCGTGAATATTGACGCCTCCACGTAGCACCGAAGCGGTTACGTGCCTCAAACTCGATCGCCGCACCGTTAGTCTCCGCCCTGAAGCCCTTCACCCTCGAAGCCTACGGCGGTGGACTTTACAGCGCCGACGACAAACAGCCAGGATCTCCGCCGGCCACCTGTACCTTAGATTTCATGCGAAAGCTACACCTCATTTCATTATCACCGCGTGTCTTCCAGATCAGTTCGCATCCTTCAAACCGTATCCGCTTCGAAAAGCCACGTGGATCGACCTATGCGACCGATTACGCCTCGTGGGGTTGCCTCGTCCCGGACCAGTTACGGTCCCCTGCAGGTAATGCCGGGTCCTGCCCTCTCCTAGGAATGAGTGATAATTTCTCCTTAATTCAATGGAAAATTTAATATCCCACCTAGAATATGAAAGGAATATATATATAAACGGTGTTTAAAAAAATAAATTAAAAAAATGTTATATACTCACTGTGATGAATTTAAAAAATATTATAGACAAATTGAATGATGAATAAAGTATAAATATCTGATACTCTTATGAGTATGAGTATAGATTTAATAAGTGAGATAGATAAGAAGGAGATAAAATCTGACCTAAATTCGGTTCATTATCATCTCTATCCTCTTCTTTCGTCAATTGGAGAGCAGATCCTCTGGTCCATAAATTTATGGACCAGGGGATGGTCCACATCCTATTTGAGGTCGGATTGAGATCGTAATCCGGTCGTAGTTATTTGTGGTCTATCGACAAGTTCACCCGCTCATCTATGTTATAGTTTGGGTCCGGATGGGCGGCTGGAAGCTGCCTGAAGGTAGTCTCCCCTCGGCGAGAGGTAGCCCAGCCACCCTCCCACCTTCGACTCCGGCCGCCCACCCGGATTCAAACTACAATCTAGATGGACGGGTGAACCCGTCGATAGACCGTAAATAATTGCAGCCGAATTATAATCTCAATCTTACCTCAAATAGGGTGTAAATCATCCTTTAGTTCATAAAATTATGGATAAGAGGATCTCGTCTCTGTCAACTGCCGGATTATATTGTTTGATCTAAGATTTAAAATTTAATATATAGAGTTTTAAGGTTTAAAACTTATATTTTTCTAATACTAATTACTAACTTTTTTTTTAC